>PVJO010031355.1:0-14415 GCA_004026905.1 Hystrix cristata
TTAGACCTTTGTCTGATGGATAGCTAGCAAAAATTTTTTCCCAGTCTGTGGGTTTTCGCCCTACTCTATTGGTGATTTCTTTTGCGGTGCAAAAGCTTTTTAATAGCATGTGGTCCCAAGCACTGATTCTTTGTATTGTTTCCTGTGCAGTCTGGGTTCTGTTCATAAATTTTTTTCCTACCCCTATGTCTTCGAGGGCTCTTCCTATTCTATTCTCCAGTAAATTTAATGTTTCTGTTTTAATGTTTAGATCTTTGATCCACTTTGATTTGAGTTTAGTACGTGGTGAGAGACATATATCTAGTTTTAATTTTCGACGTGGTTAGCCAATTTTTCCAGCACCATTTGTTAAATAGGCTATCCTTCTTCCAGTGAGGGTGTTTGGCTTCTTTGTCAAAGGTGAGGCAGATTCTAATTATTTGGAAATACTTATTTTAGTCTAATTTTTTACTTAAATCTTGATTTTTAGGAGATATTTGTTTTGTATGCTGGTTATGGTCATACGACTTTCTCTTTACTTTTCACTCAGCAGCTTTGCACTATATATTTAAAGCTTATTATTGTTAGATGCTTAGAGTTTATAAAAGGTATCTTTTTCCTGGTAAATTTTACTTTTTACCAAATAGATTATATTTAGGAAATTGAATTTTGTTTCTGAAGGGATCATAGGGGATTTTTTGCTGATTTGTTTTTGTTTGTCCTGAGGATCAAAATCAGGGCCTTCCACTAAGCTAGGTCCCCAGTCTCTTTTTATCTTTCCATTTTGAGATTAGGGTCTCACTGAGTTGCTAATTTGCCCTGGCTTGATCTTGCAATCTGGCCTCAGGCTCCCAAGTAACTAGGATTATGGTTTGTTCATCATTCCCAAATTAGTCATTGAAATGAATACTCTGCTAGCTTTTTGCTTAATTTTATTGTGTTTAAAACCATTTTGTTCAACATTGTTCCTTTTTAATAGAGTTAATTATAGTCTATATCTTTAATTGCTCTCCTATCTGCTTTTTTTTTCTCCTATCTGCTTTTAAAACCAATCTAATCAATATTTTTCCTCTCTATTCCATCACAACTATTCATTAAAAAGTTGCTATTTCCCATGTTGCTAACTCACAGTTTTAATTCTCTCCATCATTCTTGCTCTACCAGGAGTACTTAACACAGTAACTAGAGGGTGTCATATTCTCTTGATTTTCCTCCACCGTGGAGGCAGTGAACTGCAGGCTCTTCACATTGCACTGATCTGTCCTTGGTCTCCCCCATTTATTCTCAACACTTGGTGACTTTTCCAAGTCTTTTTCTTTGGCTTTATCACAAACCATCTAATTCCTATAATTCTTCTACCAACATAAAAATGTCTAGGTGGCAGTAAATAAATATTCCCATCATAATACCACCAAGAAGAATGAATGCAGCTCAATGGAGAAAAGCAAAGAAGAGGACGCACAAAGCCATGGGCAAGAGGCAAGCTTTGTGAAGCACTCACTATTTTTGTGACTGCAGCCAAGTTATTCAAAGTGTTAATGTGCCATTTTCCCACGGAAAATAGGAATCAGATCCATGCCTCTCTCTTAGTATTTAGAGAGTGTTGCCTTTCCTTCTTGTGAGAAAAATTATCCAGCTCTTGCTTTCTTCACCAGACCAACGTCTTGCCTCTCCCCATGCCCATCAGTGCACACAGTCCAAACACAGCGAGTCACAGCAAGCAGTCCCCCAACTGCTGAGTATAGCTCCCCTGAGAGCCCCATAGGATCTCCCCCCACTTCACACACACTTATGCATTACTCTAGATCATTACGCTTTCCTCCTGCAGACATTTTCTACTCTGCTCTCACTTCCCACTTACTTCTTTGTATCCTCCACTACTGTAAGCACTGTGGACCAAAAACCCCATCGCTTTGTTCTGGTACATACTGCTGAAACTCGCAGTTGCTAATCAATAACGCTTTTGAATCAATAACTGAATATGGAGGGCCATTTCTCACCTTGGTTCCACAGGTTCTATAGTGAACAGCTGTTTCAAAAGCTAATGCCTGACACCTAGGTAATGAGGAAAGCACAGAAGAATGACTACATTAACACCTGGGTTGAGATCAAAGGGCTCAAGTCAACTTGAGCCACTACACCATTCTTACCTTGCCTTCACTGCCCTTCGTTATTTGTCATTTGGTCAAACTCTACAATTCCACCTATTTTCTACGATGCTTCCCTTGGGTGACTCCTGGCTTATTATAATTCTAATGCCCTGGTGTGTTAGAATTTTCCATTTCCACACCACCAGCTCCACGAACATAGTGCAAGGTTTAGGGTTGCGGGTAGGCATGGAGTAGTACAAGGCAGTGAGGGCAGATCCTTCAATTGAGTTCTTGAACATCTATGTCATCTTGTGCTTTTTACTAGAAAGTATTGAAATCTATAACCAGATGAGACATTCCTTGAACAACAGATGATGAGAGTCTAAGGATAAGAATTTTTGCCCTAGCGAGGCTGAGCATGTAGCTCGGTGTTAGAACTTGCTTAGGGTGCAGGAAGCTCTGGGTTCAATCCCCAGCACTGACAAGGAAAGAAGGAGGAGGGGAGGAGGATGTGAGGCTGATGTTAATTTAAGTAGAAGAAAATGAAAGAAAGTGATATAAGGTACAGAGTCAAGATTAACTTCAAGAGAGTCACATATGATGAAAGAAATAGCATCTAAAAATCCAGTGAGGAGCAGAATCCAAACAAGCAAAAGTGGAAGCATGCTGGAAAAAAAACTATACCAGTGAGCAGCTCCATACCAACAGCACAGCAAAGCCTTGTGTATGAGCCCAGAATCCCCAGAATCGGCGCAAGTGTCTTTCTCCTCTGCGTTCCTCCAAAGCCGCAGAGGCAGAACGTTTTAGTCTTCTTCTAGGTATAAAGCCAGAAAGAGGACGCTTGACTCCTGGACTTTCAGGTGGTCTGAACCGCATTTAAGGCAAGGATTTATCCTATGCTGGATATGATAATTAATTATGACAGGCAGGGGATGTCTTTTTTTTTCCAACGAGAGCAGAGAAAGTCCCTGGAGATATTGAGTGCCTTCATTAAATCAAAATATAATAGTTTTGCTTTCTACATGTTGGCTCGAATCAGGGATCCTCCTATGCTGAAACAAGCTCCCAGCCCCTTATAAGTTCTCAACTGCCAAAAAGCTGCTAACAAAAATCTAAAATGCTCACAGTTCAAGACTTCTTCAGGCATTGCCAGCCTAGGTGTCCCTGACAAAGGATAGTTAATAAAAGAAATTGCATGCCCGCTGTGGACAGGAAATATAATTTAATATAGCTTAATATTACTCTGGAACAATTTGACAAGATTATTTTCTTAAAGCGAATTAATTTTCTCAATTCTGCTTGGCTTTTATTGTCTTCTCAAAATTCAAACGTATAATATTAAACAGATGGCTCGAACCAAGGAATAAATAGGTCATAAAAGAGTTTTGTATACTTCATTGTTCTGGTTTATGGCTAAACACAGCAATCAGGTTTTGTTGAAACGCAGATAAAATTGCTAGTTTCACTTTGTTTGAGTTCCAGGTGATCTGGAAAAAATAAAACTTTTCAAGGAGCATGTGTTCTTGGAATCCTTTTTTCATGTAATTTCCCCGACCTTTGAGGTTCTCCAAACTATAGTTTAACAATAACAACAACAAAAAATAAAAGCCCTGGGAGAGTCATATCTTTGTCATTGTTCAGCCAGAACAAACATATTTACTAAGTAGTTATGTAGATAACATGAATGTTAAATGGACAGAGGGCAAATGATGAAATGAGCGATAAGTGTTTAAAAAACGTGGGTACGGTGTGTGGAGACTACAACACTGAGTTTAAAGCAACAAATATACACTGATTATCTATTGGTATAAGAGTAGTCTTTTCAGAGGAGAATAGACTACATTCAACTAACCTTCAGGAAGGAATCATACCACCTTATCTCACCGTTCTAAAAACAATTTCCCCTTTAAAATTGTCAACCCTAGTATTTTCCATGTATAACTAACTGATGAGTTTCTTTGTTGTGATTGTATGAAGACCACAGAGAATTGACACTTACAGCCAAGCTCTGTAGTGAATGATATGACGCATATCAGTTAGGTAACACAGTGGACCCTTCAGCAACCTGGGTTTGAATTATGCAGTTCCATATATGCAGATATTTATTGATTTATTTGGCAGATTTTTGCCCATTTGTAAAAAAAAAGCATTAAGAAAAAGATACATAACAAACACGCACACAAATATAGTAGTCTAACATTACTGCCTTATAATAATATGAACCTATTATAAAAATTAAAGTCTATCAAAATTTACACACAGAGAGACCACACATGGCAGCATCTAGTCAAGAGAAATGCAAACAAACATAAAGATGCAGTAGTGAAACACAACCGCATAAAATTAACTACAGTACATACTCCTCCCCTTCTGTGGCTGTTGCAATGGTCTCAAATGTCGTGAATATCCACAAAGATGCCACATGATGCCCATCATCCTGTGAGCAGTTTGTGTCTCCAGCTGATCGTGTGTAACACTAAAGTGTTCTCATGGTTCTCATGCATTTTGTACCATCTATACTGTCACGTGTTGGTACACTGCTCCTGTTATTCCCAAGACTTCCGGTGAACCGAAGGTTAGCAATGGTCAAGTTTGGAGGAGTCAGAGGTTATACAGGAATTCTCAACTGGACAGGAGGTTGGCACCCCTAAGCTCTGTGTTATTCAGGAGTCACCTATATAATGAGTTGTAGGAGAGCAGGGAAATGAGAAGACAGAGACAGCCAGCACAGCATTTGTCCATCTACAAGGGCAGGTGCTGCTCACCTCCAGCCAATACTGACCTGCATGTTTTTGCCAAAACCTGTTTTCTTAGGTAGAAATTTTGTCTCCCAGATTCATTTACTTTAAGACAGACACAACCGGATTGACCATTCCCTGCTTTCATCTTATGCTTCCCAATTTGCAAACAGATTGTCCAAAACCTATAATGTGTGAGGTGCACAGCACCTAGTGAGCCAGGACGAAGCGATGGACAGAGCTGTGCCCGCGTCTGAAGGGACAGTGTCACCAGAGCGGACCCAACTGCAGCGTACCATCACCAGCAGAGAAGGGTCGCCCGAGACCGAAGCTGCTCAGACACCCTCAAGGGAAGTTGCTGTTGAGCTGGTAAATTACTAGGATTAAAGCTCAAGACATTCCCCTGGAAGCAGCAGAGATCACGGGCACAGCCTCTGTTCTGCCCAGTCTTAATGAGCAGAACCAGAGAACTGATGGATGCAGTATCCGCCCCTGCTGAAAACAGTTCAGTCACTGCCTGCTATCTGAAAACGACAACTAAAGGGAGCTTCCACCAACACCTGGTAAATAGAGAGTATGGTTTGTATGGCGCATAATAGCACATATATTATATATACTGTAGTGAGTTTAAAAATAATGCAATGCTGCAGCCCAGATGTGATCTTGAAACAGAAAAAAAAATGCAACAACTAATAAAATCTAAACAAAGCCTGTACTTTACTTAATACTATTGTGCTATTGTTAGTTAATTCCCTCATTTGGATATGTGCCATGGTTATCTAAGAATTTAGCCTTATAAGAACTTGGGTGAAAGGTGTTGAAATCTGTGTAATGTTTTTGAAATTTTTCTGGAGCCTAAAACTATTTCACAATAAAAATAAAACATACATTCACATATATTTTTATAGCTGTGGGTTCCACATAAATGTAACACTAATTAATGGAAAAATAACTTCGAACAAAATGTAAGTTAAAACAGAAATAAGGGAAGAGGCTGCTTCAGTGAAAGAATCTGAAGCCATCAACTACTGGCCAAATGGGAGAAATGATAAACCATTCACAGTGGCGAATTAAACAAACAACAAGCATCCATCTTTTCTCGTCATTTAACTGAAAGCTTTGTCAGATTATTTACTCAAATCATTTCTGTTATTAATTCAACGATTCATTGTAGAATGACTACAATTTATCAGAAACTATTCTAGGTCCTAGAAAATAAACAGCACAGGCCCTGCCCTTGTGGAGCTCCAACTTGGAAGAATGCAGGTACGTTTCCTTTGACGGTGAGGTCTGAGGCCACAGGAGAGCCATGCACCCAAGCCACATACATGAAGGTCCTGAAAAATACAGTATTTTAAATGCCACATATTTGTATTTTGATCACACTTTCCAAAGCAGTGTATGGCTCACAAAGGAAACTGGAACTTTTTTTTTTTTTTTTTTGGCACTGGGTATCAAACTCAGGCCTTTGTGCCTGCAAGGCAAGCACACTAACCACTGAGCTAAATCCCCAGCCCCAAGGAACTTTTCAAGTGGATCCCTCACTAGCTTTCTTCTCTCATTACTTTCACTCTTCCCTGGTGCTGTGGTTAAACGCAGCCTTTCCTCTCTGAAATATGTGTTACAATTTCATCAGCGCTGTGGCAGTGCTGGCCCGTGCAGCCTGCGGGGATGTCTGTGATTCACAGGGCTCTGCCCTCACAGGTGGAGCAATGCTGTCTCACCAAAGTTCTCCTTGCTCAAAACTAGACTGGAGACCCAGGAGCTGGCTATTACAAGGCAAGACTGACCGCAGGGCTTTGTCTTTCTTCTCATATCCCACTCGCCCTTTTGCTTTCTGCCATAAGTTGAAGCAGCGTAGGTGCTCAGCAAAAATCGTGGGAGGCCAGGGCCCTGCTCTTGGACTTCCCAGCCTCCAGAACCAGGAGCCAAAAGAAACCTCTGTTCTGTATTAATCACCCAGGCTCTGGAATTCTTTTATACCACCAAAAAATGGACCAAGATGTGTAGTCAATTTTTCAAACATTCATGCAACTCTCTATTATTATGGTAGTTTGGAAGTCTCTTGATTCAGCTTCTAGTATGGGTTTCTCATCTGGGAAAAAAAGGAAAGAAAAATGATAACTTGAATCTAGAGCTACCTTTCCACCATTTGTGTTTTCTTTTGTTGTGAGTCATATTCATCACCTACTTGATGTTGGTTATAATTTCTGCATTTAATGTGTCATTCATTCTAAGGTTCTTTGTATCATTTTTTGAAAAATGGAAGGATATCAGGGCTGCGGTTACAAAATTAAAATCTTTTGAAAAGAAAGGTTTTTTAAAAAGATCTTGGATGCCAAAAATTCTTTATTCATTGTCCCTTTCTGGCTCAAGAGGAGTATGTTTCACATCCATTTCACAAACAGGATGACTCAAAATAATATACATTTATTCTGGAGCCAAAGCACTGGCAGGACCATCTTTTCTGAGGAGCCTCTAGAGCAGAATCCTTCCCTCAATTTACCTAGCTGAGGATGGTTGTTGGTGATCCCCACCCCAATCCAATCTGACCTACACGTAATTTGATTGCATTGGCAGAGATACTATTTCCAAACACGGTCACATTCATAGGTACTGAAGAGTGGGACATGACTGCACTCACAATGTTTATTAACTTGTATGGATGTATGAAAACCATCATAGCCTTTCAGCCTGCACTGCTGTAAGCAGAAGACACTCATTTAAATATCGTTCAATAATCGTCTAAACTCACTAAAAACAGAGCTGTTGTTTAGAATGTTTTCAAGCTACTCAGATCAACATTCTATTTTGTGAAATTTGCAATGGACTTGGAGGGAGAAAAATTGGAGTTTTCATCCCAACTTCCTACTTACCATTCTAAGAACCATAAAATGCAAACCATATGTCGGTTGAGTAAAATTTGGCCTGAACCCCAATTCCAACTTCTTGCCAAAGCCCAGCTCCCACTCCAGGATCTGTATTGATTCCCAGCTTCTCAATTCCTTGGATTTCTCTCTGACTCGGGAACCTGCTTCTACTTGCTGGCTTAGTGCATTTTGCACCAATCTAAATCAGGCAGGAAAAACTATGAAATATTTTGAGATGGGCAAGATGATCATGGAAGTCCTTTCTAGTATACTCCTCTGAATTCACTGTGCCTTTTTCATCTTTGATTTATTTTTCAACTCCGTAAGTCTTATAAAAATGTTAACAACACCAATAGTTCTTATCTCCTGAAGCATAGGTGCATTTTGGTTAGTGGGGAAATTATTATTCCCCGCTTCCCACTGGATTAGCCAGTTTGGCATACACACTACTGATCAAATAATTTTAGCATTCCTGGCTCTCTTTGTAATTTGATAAGTACTCTTTGAACTTTCTGAACAGCCTATAACATCTTACTTGTTCCCTCATTAATCAATGACTTACCAAATATCTGTTACAAGTTTATTTTTCACAAGTCATAAGAAACATTTTTAAATTAAATAATTATTTAACAAGGCAAAACCCTGGACCTTCAATTCGAAATAAAATATATTCAATATCATCATTTCAAGGGGCTAGAAAGTTTTCTGAAATGTGGATGAAGGAAAGCACAGAGAAGGGGCTGAAGTTGGGCCTTTTTTGATGTCTTCAGACCACTCTGAAATTTTCTCTGTACAGCATCCTTAATTTGAAAATATTCATCCACAGTCTGTCCAGGATTCCCCTAATATTCGTATTCTGAACACATAGTAACTACTCCAAAGGATCTCATGGAATTATACCCTCAATTAAGGTAGGTTTCTCCATGAAATAACTCAAACCAGCTGACTGAAAGAAATAAACTTTCTCTTTTCCATTACAAAAAGCTGTAGAAATTTTCTGAGCATTAATCTCTTCTTTAGCCGAGAAAGACTTACAGGAACTATTTCATAAAATACATAATTAGTACCTCATGCATTTCATAATCTAAAGATGTTACTGTATAGAAATGCACTTAGAAACAAAGAAATGAGTTGCAAAATAATTAGTTACAAAGCTATTATGAGCAGATGCACTAGGGATACAATGTTTGCATAAAGTTTAAAATTAAGGTTTTTGGGAGTTGGGGATTTAGCACAAGAGGAAGAGTGCTTGCTTGTGAGAGCAAAGCCCTGAGTTTGATCCCCAGCACCCCCCGAAAAATAAATAAATAAACCAAAACAAAATAAAATGAAATTATGTTTTTTTACAAGACCTTGGATCCAAACATTCTTTATTAGTTGCTGCTTTCTGAAACAAGAGTTTATGTTCCACATCCGCCCTCACTCACCAGTCAGGAAATTTTCCCCAAAAGAAACTCCTTTCCTCCTGCTTTCTAATACATAAAACACAAGTGTCACCCATCTGCGCCACCCTCTCTGCACAGTTTCTGTCTGATGTGAGACAAGCCTTGCTTGACAGCCCTCTGTTGGTCGTGCCATTATGAAAGAAAAACATCTTTTCCCATGTCTCCATCTGGACTCAAGCCTTGATTTTACTCTGCCTAAAGACTATAGACACTTCTAGTTGAATGGAAGAAAATCAGAAGAAACTCTTGGGAGCAACAAGAGAAAGAAGTACCTGGAATAGCATAAGTGAATATCTTTAAGTTCAGCTTCTATTCTGTGTCCAAAGTCTAATTCAAATTCATTGTCTGGGAAACTTGCATTTCCAAGCTCTTCCCTTCATTAGCTGTCAGTCTGGGCCATCTTTTAGAACCTCAGTGTTTCCATTTGTAGGATCCACACCATTATTTTCTAATTCTGTTTTCAATGGCCGAATCTCCAGTGTCATTCTTATCTAAATATTTCATAATCCAAGAGGGACAAAAATCTGGAGGTCAAGTGAAAGACTGAAAGAGAAGTAATCATGGTGAAGGGGCTGCAAAAAAAGAAGATGGAATCGTGATTCCAGACTTCCAGACAGAAACTCGCCATCGGTTTGTAACTTGCAACATTTAGTGCAACGCAGGGGCATTATGGATGGAGGAACTTTCTTCCTACGATCCACTTTATGGTGATGTTTTGCTATAGATTACCACCTGGCGATGGCTGAGGATTGGAAGCCTCAACTTGACCGATTGTCATTTGGTTATATCTATATCTCACTGTGAGGATTAGCCTTCAGCATCACAAGGAATTTTTCTAAAATAGTGTTAACCCTCTACTGAGCTTGAAATCTTGAAGTGTGCATTACGAGTTGAACTATGACCTTCACAAAATTCATATGTCTAAGTCCTAATTCGAACCACTTTAGAATAGGGTTTTATTTGGATACAGGGTCATTGCAGATGTAATTAGTTAAAATGAGATTATTAGCTTGGGCCATAATCCAGTGATTTGAGTCATAAAAAAGGAAAATTTGGGCACAAAGTGTATTAGTTACTTTTCTAGAGTCAGTGGTTTGCAAGAGAGCAGATTTAATACAAGACAATTACAAGTTACAGCATTCACCCACACAGCCAAATGCAGAAGAGTGCAGAATGTCTATCTACACACTGGAGACCTGAAAGATGCAATCAAGGGCTGGGAGCCCACAGCACTGTCCCGTATATGTCCAAGTCTGCACTCAAAGGCCAAAGAGATCTATACTGCAACCACAATACAATGTTCCTTACAGAGATGAAGACCGGAGCTCCCCCAAAGCAAAGAGCAGCCATCGCTGATGACAGCAAGGCCCCGAGCTCCTCCTGCGATGAGAACAGCTGAGTTCATTCAGGAAAATCAGACACAACAGAGCTTCTCCTGGGAAATAGCCTCCCACTAGCTTCTGCTCCTAGTCTTCATATTGTGTTGGCAATAATCTGCAGGTGGATCTTCGATGCCCAGAACCACACCAGCTCAGTCCAGCTGGGCGTTCCTGCTCAAGTTGACCACAATAATAAGTCCACCACACAAAGGGAGAATGTTACGTGAAGATAAATGAAGAAAAAATATTGGAACGATGCTTCTAAAAGCCAAGGAGCACCAGTGATGTCAGAAAATCGCTGGAAAGTAGGGTATCAGCAGGGAGCAGATTCATCCTCTCAGCTCTCAGAAACAAATGAACCAATCTTACCTTAAGCTCAGACTTTAGCCTTCAAAACTACCGGAAACTGATTTCTGCTATTAAGGTCCCTCCATTTGTAGTACTTTGTCACAGCAGTCCTTGTGAACAGACATAGTGTGTTATAAAATTATTCAAGAAAGTATCACATACATCAGTTTTTCATATTAAGCAGCCATGTCTATGACACTGATTTCTTCTGATTTATCTTTTGAGTAGGTGCATCATTTCGGGTTACTAGAGGAACAGATTTAATTTAAAAATTATATATATGTATGATTATATAAAGGATTACGTAGTAGGCTTACTGTGGCCATCTGGGGAACAAGGAGCGGAAGGGTGCCAACGGGCCATGAGTGCCCTGGAGAAGCTGTAGATCCAGTCAGAGGCGGAAGACCTGGAGCTTGCTGCCAAGTCCGGAGCAAGTCCACTCAGAAAGCTGAAGGGTCTGCACTGGAAGCTGGAAGGAACCGAAGACCAATGTCCAAAGGCAACGCTGAAGACCAGAGCTCCCCAAAAAAGAAAAAGGGAGATTTCCTTCCTCTTCCCCTCTGTACGCCGTGCAGGCGACACACTGTTGGTTGGTGCCGCTGCGATCCGAGAGGGGTCTTCCCTCCTCAGTCTGTGGCCTGCATGTCAGTCGTCTACAGACACAACCGGAGCCTGGCGATCTGCTGGGCAGCTCCTGCTGGAGTCAAACAAGCATCCCAACTAAGGACCACACTGGACAGCGGGCTCCAGCTGTATTAGCACTCAGTTATTACTGAAATCACAGACATCAGGTCAAATAAGAGCGGTATGAACGAATGCCATGATTACCATTGTGTTTTGGTCAAGGTCATTTCATGTGAAATTATACTTTGATAATTTGGTATGAGGTCACTGAATGTTTGACAACTTTCCAAGCTATATTAAAAAAGAAAAAAGAAGCTAAGAAAACATCAACACCATAATATCGTTCTTTAGTTTGTCTACCTTCCACTTGAAGTAGCAACTCTGTAGACGCTGGGCAAACGTCCTCGATGGCCGTGTTCACTAGGTCCTCGCATCGTCATTATTACCAGTGTTTGCCGAAAGGGTAGAACAAAGATTGTCCATATTTCCAAACATAGCTGTCTAATACATATTGAAATATCTGCAATAATGCGGCTAGATTTCTATGTTTATATCGACAACTTATCAACATAATGTTTTCTCTTTGATCAGGATAACAAAAAAAATCTATAAACCATGCAGTATGCATTATGTAAAAAAACTATAAATTCCTTGTAGTAAATTGACTGCACTGGATTGCCAGTTAATGTCCTCCTCATGTTCACCGACTTCATCTGTAACTCTCATCCCCCCGCCCTGACTTGAGTCTTGACAACGGGATAAAAATAAACACAAAGGTCTTCAAAGCATGTGCACATGTCCACCTTCTCACACCCTCACATGGTGCCTGTGATGTCCATGGAAATGCACCTGTGTGGACTTCTTAAGAGATACAGCATGTAAAAAAGGATCACATCTACCCAGAGGCTGATAAGAAAATAATCCGTGTTTTAAATTGCTAAATTTTACATAGTTTTCACAAACAGCATTTTCGTGACAATCGAGAACTTAAACACTTTGCCTTCAGATAGCGTGTTTTGTGAGGACAAAGAACATGCCTCTTTTGTTCACAAGTGGAAACATCAATTTTGAATAACTTGGAAGAGAGTTGCTATTATTAACCCTAAAGGAGAGGCTTCCAAATGTTTGAGATGAATATGCAACTGACTTTTTTCTAGGGTAGATAAGGAAAGATAAGCAACTATGAGACAGGAAAGTACACCTAAATTTATCATAAGGGGAAAATGTAGTATAAAGAGCATAAACTTAATGACAAACTAGTACTTGTAATTAATCTTAGAACTATCATTTAATAAGGCAGCTCATGGCAATTTATACGATCTCTCTGATCTCAACTACTCATTTGTGCAATGGTGCCATTCATTCTTCTCCATGTTTGTTGGCATGTTTGTTTTGCTGGTTTGGATCAGCTTGGTTTTCTCGTGGTGTAGATGATCCAGCGCAGGGCCTCATGCACGCTAGGCAAAGGCTCCATCTGTGAGCTACGTCTCCAGCTGGTCATAAGACTTTTTAAAGCAGTAAGTTCAGGGGTTGGGGATTTAGCTCAGTGATTAGAGTGCTTGCCTCGCAAGCACAAGGGCCTGAGTTCGATCCCCGTGCACCACAAAAAAAAAAAAAAAAGCAGCAAGTACTATTTAAACACCATCTTCACAGATGTTTCTTTTGGGACCATGTCAAATAAATATGTTGTTAGCCTTCACCTACGTGTGGGTACATTCATATACATGTATATACATATACATATACATATACATATACATATACATATACATATACATATACATATACATATACGTGCACATATATTTGCTTACATTTTGCTAAATCTGTGATACTTGGTCATTTACTTGATTACTGCCTGTGTCTTCCATGAGTATTGATTTTGCCCGTTTGTTACTCTAAGCACTATATCCTACCCAGAAAACTTGCTGCACAAATCTTTGTGTACTTAGTGAATTAATTGATAAGGTATATATACAAACAATTGAGAGCTATTTTCTGAAGGCAAAAACACTAGATGTTTCAAGCAGAAACAAAAACAGTGGTCATGTTGCTGTGTTAAAATATCTTGCGATCACTGGAGTTTGAACACATTTAATAAGATTGTGGGTTCTGGCAAATGAGGAGCAAGATGAACACTCAAAGACAAGCTCATACATGCCAAGAAGAGGAAAGACAAAGAAAAGCACAGCCAGAGAGATAGTCCCTGACACAGCCGCTGTGCAAGACTCTGCACATCTTTAGAGTCTGAGGTGGATTCCATTTGCTACTAGATTGAAAATTTGAGCCACATGTTCATTATTGCATCATACAATGACAACACTCAGTCTTTCGGCTCTCCTCGATCTACATTCCTGGCATGCAAAATGATTTTTAAAGTCTTTTCATCAAGTATTTTTAATAGTTGCACTTATAGTTTCTTATCTCTAAAATGATTTCTCCCATTTTCCTCCCTAAATCCTACTTATAATTCAAAACCCCACAGTGGTGCCACTTTCCATGAGAAACTGACAGCAATTTTCCCATCTAGAGGAACAGGTAGGTGCCCTCAACAGTTAAATTTTATAATACAATAGTGTGTAATGACTTATTTACATTCCCAGACAGTTCACTAGATTGGGAATTTATTAAGTACAAAATTTTCAAATTTTCCTGTCTCTATCATCAACAACTAGGTTAAGCTCAATGTGAGTTCTTAATAGCTATTTTCAAAATGGAATTATGTGAACAGTGTTTTAAATGATCCAATTAAAGATTTTGAAGAGCCTATCAATTATATATTTCTGTTTTGTGGAACACTACTGTTGTTGTATTTGGTTTATGCTTCTTTCTTTCCAACTCTCAACACTTCACCTTTATTCCTTAGCATCTTATTGTATTTTATTCTGTTTCTGATTTTTTAAATTTTTATTTTTATTAGTGCATTTTTGCTGTACATTCAT
>PVJO010031356.1:0-14417 GCA_004026905.1 Hystrix cristata
AGACCATAACTGTAAATAAGGACAAAGAGGTGTAATAGATATTATATAAAAGGAGGATGGTGTGCAGAGGAGAGGAGTACTAGAAAGAAAGAAGGGGAAAAGCAGAAAGGCAACAGGGGAAAGAGAGGGGAAAGGGAAAATATGGAAAATGATGAATGAACCTGCTGTAAATAGGGAGGGAGGGAGGAGAGGGGAGGGGAGGGGGAGAGGGGGGAGAACCAAGATGCACCATGTATAGGTACAGAATAAATGTAATGAATGTGACCAATGTATGTAGAATGTACCAATACATGTTCTTGATTTAAAATTTTAAAAAAAGGTCTAAAATAGAACTGGAGTCCTTACAGAGATAGGAAAGAAGAAACATTCACAAAGATAATGTCCATTATTTTTCTAAAAATGATTAAATACATCAACCCACAAATTTGAAAGATCAAAAAGAAAATTATAGCTAGAGAATACAGCAAAAGATATTAAAAATATATATAATGGAATTCCAAAACAGATTCAAAACAAGGAGAGATATAAAACAGAAATATACTTCTAAAGATAGATATGTCAGAAAGGCTTTTTTTAAATAGATTTTTATTAAAATTTATCCAAAATTACACAAACTTACAGGCCATTATACAAGCTTACAGACCACAATAAATTGTACCTTTTGCTTTTGACAGTGAGCAATGTAAACAACCAGCTACATACAGTAGTTAAGTCACAACTATATAAAGTTACTATACTACCCAGTGTACATGTCACTGATTTCAGCTTGGGTTATTAGGTTCTTATTTTTAAGATAATCATTATTCCTCTGGACTCCAGTTCCCCTCCCCATTTGGCCTCTTCTTGTTCCCTTGGACCCTTTGTCTATTAGTTTATATCTAACACTTGTCTTTTTGTATCCATTGTTTACCCTTTTCTTTTGTTTGTATTTTACCTCACTAAATGAAGGATACCATGTGGTATTCCAGCTTGCAAGACTGATTTATTTCACTCAACATTATATTTTCCAGATCCATCCATTTTCCTACAAATGACTCTAGTTTGTCATTCTTTATAGCTGAATAGTATTCCATTATGTATAGATAACACAATTTGTTTATCCAGCTATCTATTGATGGGTTTACAGGTTGCTTCCAGAATTTAGCTATTACAAATTGTGCTGTTATAAACATTGTTGTGCAAGTATCTCTGTAGTATGATGTCTTTAGCTCTTCAGGAAAGATACCTAGTAGGGGAATGGCTGGGTCATACGGGATTTCTACTTTCAGACTCTTGAGAAATCTCCATACTGATTTTCCTAATGGTTATACTAGTTTGCATTCCCACCAACAGTGTAGGAGGGTTCCCTTTTCACCACCATTTGTTATTGTTCAACTTCCTAATGATTGCCATTCTCAGAAAGGCTTTTCTATGGGAGCATAAAAAAGACTTAAGATACATTTTGTGCCACTCTCAGTCACCTTATCTTTGACAAAGGGGCCAAACAACCTCACTGGAAGAAAGACAGTCTCTTTAATAAATGGTGCAGGAAAAACTGGTTCTCCACATGCCAAAGGTTAAAACTAGACCCGTATCTTTCCCCATGCACTAAGCTAAAATCAAAGTGGATCAAAGATCTAAATATCAAAAGAGAAACACTAAATCTGTTGAGGGATAGATAGCATAGGTAGAACTCTTGAAGACATAGGTGTAGGCATGGACTTTATGAACAAATCCCCACTTGCCCAGGAAATACCACAAAGAATCAACAACTGGGATCTGATCTTATTAAAAAGCTTTTGCACGGCAACAGAAACTACCAACAGAGCGAAGAGACAACCCACTGTGTGGGAAAAAATTTTTGCCAGCTATTCCTCTGACAAAGGACTAACATCTTGAATATATAAAGAACTCAAAAAAATCAGACACCCCAAATTTAAAGACCCAATCCAAAAGTGGGCAACTGAAATGAATAGACACTTCTCAGATGAAGTAGAAACAGCAGATAGACATATGAAAAATGTTCAACATCACTGGTCATTCGAGAGATGCAAATTAAAACAACCCTGAGACTCCACCTCACTCCAGAAAGAATGGCCATTATCAACAAATCAGCCAATAACAAATTCTGGAAGTGCTGTGGACAAAAAGGAACCCTTCTCCACTGTTGGTGGGAATGTAGACTGGTGCAACCGCTATGGAAATCTGTGTGGAGATTCCTCAGGGAACTAGGACTAGAGATTCCATTTGACCCATCTATTCCACTTCTTGGTATCTTCCCAAAAGAATTAAAAGCATCATACTGCAGCGACATATGCACGCCCATGTTTATAGCAGCACAGTTTGTAACAGCTAAATCTTGAAAACAACCCAAATGCGCATCAACAGCAGAATGGATAAAGAAAATGTGGTTTTTTTATACAATGGAGTACTACTCTGCCATAAAGAATGATAAGCTTGAGATATTCCTAGGTAAATGGATGCATCTGGAGACCATACTCTTAAGTGAAATAAATCAGACACACATGTTTAAATACCACATAGTTTCTCTGGTGTGAGAAACTGAAAGTGTAAATAAAGACTAAAATGTATTATATTGGGAAAGGGAAGAAATGTCCAAATGGGGAAGGGAACAAGGGAGGGGGAACAGAACAGAGGACAAGAGAAATAAGAAATGGAAGGAAAAAATGGAAACAAAGCTTTTGTAAATAGAGAGGGAGGAAGGGGTGAGGGGAGGGGAATGGGGAAAAAGAAGCAACAAGATATGTCATGTACAAGTACAAATCCCCTATGATGAATATTATCACTATGTACATCTAAAATGTACCATTAAAATAAAATAAAATTTTTTAAAAAGATACATTTTGTGCCAAGAAAAATTGATGTAGAATGCTCCATACAAAACATAACTAGAAAATTCACTAGACTATAAGAATTAAAAATAAAAATGGGATTAAAATCACGCCATCCTCCAATACTTCACAGCAACTTTCAACACTGAAAGACAGCAAATATTTTGAAGATATGTATGAAACAAAGTATACACAAAGGATGTTCTATCCAGCCAAGGGATCTTGTAACAAGTACAAAAGCCACAAAACATTCTGGATAACCAAAAGCTCAGAGAATATCTTATTCATGATCTTTTTTTAAACAAACAAAGTTTTTAGGAACTTCACATAAATGACAATGAGCATTAAATAAATTTAACAGCAGAGGTAAGAATAAAGCAAATGTGGAGATCAGAGTGACAAACAGAATATAAATATTATATGCCCTGACATGTAAAACAATACACAAAAACGAAAAGGAAAGAAAGTGTGATTTAATTCACTGATTGCCACATCTATAATCATGGAATTCAAAGTACATCATTTAGAGCACACAAACATAGTACTATTTAACAATGCAAAGGTAAACACTAAGAAAGAGGCTTCTTTATTAAAATCAGGTGTGGAGAGAAAGAACAATATACATAATCACTACTGTATTTTGTAGGTTATCTTACATTCTCAGAAAACAAGAAAATCAACTGGAAAAAAACTACAGTGAAAATAAAAGTAAGGTTGTGGATACACACATGTAAATCAATATACAGAAGCAATAGAAATACAATGATAGAAAAGATCCTATTCACAACAGCTAGAAAAATGTCCATATCTAGGGAAAAGCTTAAGAAATGTGCAGGATCTACATAAAAAATGGCTTTAAATCATCACTGAAAACCCACAGGTCCAAAATTTCCTAACATCTGTGACTTTATCCTATCGATATATGTATACAAGTGTAAACAAGGGCTGCTAAGTACATACTACAGTCATTCACTGTAACAGTTTGTATTAGCAAAAAGCTTTAAATAATTCATACATCCATTTACAAAGAGTTGGTTAAACTATGTTACTTCCATATACTCAAATACTATGCAAGCTTTTTAAATAAGGAAACTCCACACTATATGAAATGATCTCCAAGAAATACTGTTATGTGGAGAAAACTGCTGAACAGAGTATATTCTGCTTTTAGTGTAAAAAATGAATATGAAGAATATGCATTAATATTTGCTTGTACCATGTATACACAGAAAAACTGGGAGAATACATAAGAAACAATTGAGGAAAAAGTGGTGGACTGAATGGCCTAGTGGAACATCAGAGCCCTGTATGGCTTCCTGTATTTGGGAATTTTTAAGGCTTCTGACTACTATCCATTGCTATATATAAATTTTAAAAGATCCACATATAAAAATAAGGTAGAATTACAAGAAAAAATGAGTAGTGTAGGAACAGCAAGCTTATTCCTTAATAGGAATAAAGATTAAGACACTAACTTCCTACAAAAGATCAACTAAAAAATTACCAGATACTTTAAAAGTAGTTCATGTAAGCCAGGCATGGTGGTGCATGACTGTAATCCCAGCACTAGAGAGGTTGAGGCAGAAGGATCACCCGCCTCCAGTTAGAGGCCAGCCTGGGCTAAAATACTAACTTTAAGGCCCAGCCTGAACTACACGGTGAGACCCTGTCTCAAAAAAAAAAAAAAAGGGGGGGTGCTAATTAAAAGTGGTTAATGTAAGAAGCTTGATTAGTTTTGTTGATTTAATATAAGTAGAAAGAAACGGCTACCCAAAAAAATTATTATTAGTGTCAATTTCATCTACAAAGCAGAGGCAAACAAAATAGCAAAAGTTCTACTCTAAAATGAATGATCAGTATATATCTGGTACACTGTGCTCATCTGAGTACCTCCTAAAAGAGGCACTGATGCTGGGGATATAGCTCAATGGTAGAGTGCTCATCTAGCATATGTGAGACCATGGATTCAATCCTCAGCAGCAGGAGAAAAAAAGGTAAAAGAAACACTGACAAAACTATACCACAAATGACCTAAATTCTCTGTGGGCTATAGAGAAATATAATATAGAAATCCTAACTTCAAAGAATGATCCCACCAAAAAAAAAAAAAAAAAAAGAATGATCCTACCTAGAATATCACTATAAACACTTACATATCAGGATAAATAAGATATTAGCTTTCACTCAGCTCAGATGAAATTCAGTTGACAGAAATAAGACTGTTGTGAGATATTATATCTTAAGAAACAAACTTTATAAAAGCTTAACTGTTAAAATTTCCTTCTTAACATGAATAGTTCCTAATGCCACAAAGCAGTATGACATATTGGGCTTTCCATGATCTCATCTCAGTAATTCCCCAAATTTGCACCCTAATTATTTGGAACTACAGGTAGTCAGCTACCTTATGCCTCATACTTTCCTGTACCTTTGTGCTTTTGCAAGTGATCTTCTGATTTTCCCAAAATGGCCTTCCCCTCGCCATTCTTATCCTCACTCCAAATCTCTGAAAACTTTTAGAAAAAAATGAATGAAAAATAAATCCATTTCTAGAAAGACAAATCCCTGCTTTACTGGTGAAATAAAAGGGCTCTTCTCAGAACATTATAGAGTGGGACTACAAGCTGAAATTTGACCTAGCCTCACCTAGATTTTTAACATCACTTGTTCACCGAAGCTTGGTTTTATTAAAATCATTCTCCTTGGGAAAAAAGATAATTCATTTCCATATCCACAGTTTTCATATACTTTAGACTTTCCCATAACACCTTAAGTATACCTATAACAAATAAAAAGATTAAATTAGTCATTCTAAAAAGGCCCAGGGAAGAACACAACCCCAGGTGGCTAAACACTCAAGGAATTAATACCAGTTATAAACTCTCCCACAAAAACAGAAAAGGAAAGAATACTTCACAGCTAATTCTATGAGGCCACTATTACTGTCACTGAAATAAGACAAAGACGGTACACAAAAACTACAGAGTAACCTTTCATTAACACAAAAGAATTCTCAACAAAATACTATAAGCAGCATTTTTGAAAAAAGATTATACAATATTACCAAGTAGTATTTATTCCAGTAACTAAAAGGTTAGTTCAACATACAAAAATTGATTCATGTAATATATAATAGAATAAAACAAAAACTATACAATCATTACAATATGTACATGTTAGGTAAAACAGTGGTGACTTGTTAAAAGAATACAACCACCCTGAATTTAGGCTTCTAAGTGGGACCTCCAGGAGCCACTGCAAAGGAGAATCAGTCCAGAGTTTACTGAACTGGGTTTTTATGGAAGGTTAGTGAGATGGGTTTAAGGTGGGGTGAAGCAAGAGGGAGCATGAAATCAGGGGAGCTAGAATAGCTGAGTAGCAATGCTGTGTGGCAACATAGCAACTGCTGCCATAGCAACAGCTAATGTTTTATTGTGAAACTGCTACATTCAGGTATGGTGGGTCCTAATAAAGCAGATGGATAGCAACAGGATGTGGGATCCAGGCTGGACAGTTGGGAGCAGACACTCCAGGAACTTGGGTGGCTGGGGGCAAATGATGGTCAGACCTTTCAATACACACACACACACACACACACACACACACACACACACACACTTGGCAATATCCAGTGCTATGGCTTGAATGTGTCCCCCAGTTATCTTGTTGGAAATCTGGCTCCCCAATCCAGTGGTATAGGGAGGTGGGGGCTGACAATGAGAGGTGTTTTAATTTTGGGGGCAACACCTTCACAAACGGATGCTATTATATGGGGGTAAATTCTTAAACATGGGAGTGGTCCCTTACCATAGAGTGGGTTCCTTATAAAAGAATGAGTTTGCCCCCTCTCCCACTTACTCTCACTCACCCTTCCTGCCTCCTCACTTTGTTTTTCCCCTATGGGACGACACAGCAACAAAATCTAGACCAAATAGCAGTCTCTTATTCTTGGATTTGCCAAACTCCAGAACCATGGACCAATAAATTTCTGCTCATTATAAATTACCCAGTCTAGAGACTTCTGGGAAGATGGCAGAACAGAGAGAAGCAGAGTAAGAGTCTCTCTGAGATTTGTTGTCCAGACATAGGAATATAGCAATTTAGGGAAGAGAAGGAGAGAAGCATGTTCTCAGAACCCAGCAGGGAACTGAAGCACGAGTTGAAGCACTCGGGGAAAGCAAAAGGAGAGACCAGCCCAGAAGAAGAAGGTGACAGACGGATGGCGCTTTCTCCCAGAGCCCCAGCTCACGGCCCCAGCTCAGACCCTAGGCTTACAGCCCCAGCTTGCAGTCCCCGGCTCACAGTTTTGGGTCACAGCCCAGCTCATGGCACAAGCTTGCAGCTGGGGTCACGACAGCAGCTCAAAACCCTGCGCGCCCCCAGCACAGCCCAGCTCACAGTCCCAACTCACGCCCCCAGCTCTTGGCACAAGTGACGCAGTTTGAGCCTGAAGACGCACAGTGACTACTGGAGACCCCAGAGACCTCCACGGAAAAACACACAAACGGAGCAAAGCAGTGGACACTGAACACTGCAGTGTATGGTGAGTTACCTGAGTCATCTGAACTCAGGTGGCCCCCAGGAGAGGGTGGCAATCAGCCGATCGCCATCTTGGAAAGGGGCCGAGCTCAGAACTCAGAAAAGCTGCTAGCGGCTTTTGGTGCTGGGGCAAGGTGGGGCAAGGCAGAGGAGAATTCAAACTCAAACTGGCAGGAGGGAAAGGAGCCAAGTTGAAACTGACAGGGAACTGAGTCCAAGCCGGTGGGAGACACAGAGTGGGTCTCCAGCTGAGGGGATTGGATTTTAACCCCACAGTCAGTGATCAGACTGAACTTCAATGGACCTGGTGAAGCCTTGCTATTGAACCCAGCTGGAACACTCACTACCCTGCCAAAATATACTGCTGGGATTAATCAGCAAGGACCAGGGCCTGCCTGCTCTGCCTACCAGTGACAGCAGAGACACGTCTGGAAGTGGACATTTTTTATTATATTTTTTTCCTCTCTGCTCTTCTTTTTCTTCTTTGTATTTTTTTCTTTTTTCTTCTTTTGATAGGAAAGTGACTTTCTACTTTTTGCTTTTTTTGTTTTTGTTCTGTCCTTGTTTTCACTTCTCCCTTCTCTCCTTCCTCCTGTTTTCTTTACTAGTTCCCTAAAGTTTGTATAATTTCTCCCGGTTTCCAACCTTGCTTCTCATCTCTTTCACTTCTTCTGTTTCTCTATCCTACCCTCCTAATCTCTTTTGAATTTTCTACCCTGAGAGGAAAATCACCATATTGAGCACATATTTACTGCATACAAGGTTCTGGTTTACTTTGACATTGTTATATAACCACAAATCTAGTTCATAAGGTTTAAGGTGACAGATCAGTAGTTACCACAATTTGTTATTTTCTAGACTGTGTTCGATGCTATTGTTATTGCTTATTATACTACTTTGGCCAAGGTGACAGAATTGTTCTACTCAGTTCTTCCTTGCATGCCAAGACTGAGATTGGCAGAGGATCACAAATAACACTATAGGCCACGGTCAAAGAACTAGGGGCTGGCCAAATAGCAACTTCTCAGCCCCAATAAATTGAAGAGGCAAGATTTTGCAACAGACTCATAACACAAAAACCACCTACACTTGTAAGACATCTCTGAGGAAGTTGTCATTTCCAAAAAGGTTCTCAAAACTAACAAAAAAGGCTACCTGCCACAGGCAATCCATCAGCATAAACCCAGGAACTAAACTAAAGAAGAAAACACAGAAAATGAGAAGACACACAACTAAGATGCAACCCCAAACTTCCAGCTCACCAAAAGCAAACACAGTGGATAAGGAAGTGGAACAATCTGAAAGCTTCCCACCCAGACCCTTGGAAGCAGTAATAGCAGAAGTAACAAAGCAGATGAATGAGGCTCTAGAAAACATCAAAACAGAAATCATTTCCAGAATGAAAGACATGATTAGTGACTATAGAGCAGATACAGTTAAAAAAAAGAAGAACTTAGGAAAATGATGGAAACCATAAATGGCCGAAATAGGAAATTAATGGAATCCATGAAACAGATTCAAACAGATGTTGAGCAGATTGAAAATTTCATTGAAAGTATTGTCAGTAGAATGAAACAATGGAAGAGAGAATCTCAGATATAGAAGACATGATTGTGATTAATGATCGAGAAAAGAAAGAGTTCTTCAAAATGGTAAGAGACCATGAAAAATCAATATGACAGCTGCTAGATGACACAAAGAAAAGTAACATAAGATGGATGGGAATCAATGAAAAAGCAGGAGATAGCAGAAAATCACGTAAGAAACCTGTTCACAGAAGTAATGGCAGAAAACTTCCCAAGTATGGAAAAAGAACTAGACATACAGATAAGTAAGGCACACAGAACTCCAATTAGCCATGATCAACAAAAATCTATCCCAAGGCATATTATAGAGAAGTTTCCAGAAATTCAACACAAGAACAGATATTGAAAGCTGTTAGAGAAAAGAAATAAATAACATATAAAGGAAAGCCCATCAGAATAACAGCAGACTTCTCAACACAAACACTCAAGTCAAGGAGAACTTGGAGTGAAGTATTTCAAGCCCTAAAAGACAACAACTTTCAGCCCAGATTGATGTACCCAGCAAAACTGTCGTTCAAAATTGATGGAAAAGCAAGATACTTTCATGACAAAGAACACCTGAAGAGATTCATGACCACCAAACCAGCACTCCAAAATATTCTAAAGGACATTCTGGAAAGAGAAAATGAGGACTACAGCACAAGAAATCGCAACAGAATGAATCCTTCAGGCAAGGCAAGTCATTAAACAGAAAGGAAAAATAGGGAGCCAACAACAGGTAAATAAGTCGACATATGTCAAGACATATGACAAAAATAAGTCAACATATGTCAGTTTTAACCATCAATGCAAATGGTCTCAACTCACCAATCAAAAGAAGCAGACTGGCAGAATGGGTCAAGAAGCAAGACCCAGCAATATGCTACATACAAGAAACAAATTTAAGTCAAAAAGAAATTCATAGGCTGAAAGTTAAAGGATGGAAAACAATAGTTCATGCAACAGGAACCCAGAAAAAGCAGGAGTAGCCATTCTATTTGCAAACAGAGTGGATTTCAAGCCAAGACTCATTAAGGAAGACAAAGAAGTTCACTACATCCTAATAAACGGAACGATCCAAGAAGGGACAACAATCATAAATATATACGCACCAAATACCAGCACACCTAACTACATACAACAAATATTGATGGTCACGAAAAATGAAATAAGCACAAGTACAATTGTAATGGGGGACTTCAATACTCCACTGTCACAAATAGACAGATCAACTAGACAAAAAGTCAACAGGGAAATATCAGAACTAAACCAAAATCTTGAACAAATGGACCTAGTAGATGTATACAGAGTATTCCACCCCACAACATCGGAATACACATTTTTCTCAGCTGCACATGGGACTTTCTCCAAAACAGACCACATACTAACTCATAGAACATGCATAAGTAAATGCAAAGGAATTGAAATTATCCCATGCATACTATCAGACCATAGTGCATTGAAACTGGAAATAAACAGCAAAAGGAAACACAAAAACTCCATAAACACATGGAAATTAAATAGCACCCTCCTGAACAATCAGTGGGTCACAGATGAAATTGAAGAAGAAATTAGACAGTTTCTACAATTGAACGATAATGCCAATACAACCTAAAGAAATTTACGGGACATAATGAAAGCAGTTCTACGAGAGAAATTTATAGCATTGAACTCCCATATCAGAAGAATAGAGTGAGGTGAAATAACCTAATGTTGAACCTCAAGCTTCTAGAAAAAGAAGAGCAACTCAAACCCAAAGCCCATACAAGGGAGAACATTATAAAGATCAGACGTGAAATTAACACAACTGAAACTAAGAAAATAATACAAAGAATCAATGAATCAAAGAGTTGCTTCTTTGAAAAATTAAATAAAATTGACAAACCCTTAACCAACCTTATAAAAAAAAAAGGAAAGAAAAGACCCAAATTCATACAATTAGGAATGAAAAAGGTGAAATCACAACAGATCCTGCAGAAATCCAAAAGACCACCAATACCTACTTTGAGAACCAATATTCTACTAAGATCAAAAATACAGAAGAAACAGACAAATTCCCAGATTCACATGAATTACCCAAACTGGATCAAGAAGACATAAGAACTCTAAATACCCCAATATCAGCCACTGAAATTGAAGAAGTAATTAAAAAGCTACCAACAAAGAAAAGCTCAGGTCCTGACGGATTCACTGCTGAATTCTACAAGAAATTTAGAGATGATTTAATGCCACTAATTCTGAAACTCTTTAACGAAATTGAAACAGAAGCAGTACTCCCAAATTCATTCCTGGAAGCAAGCATTACCCTGATACCAAAGCCAGAGAAAGATGCAACAAAAAAAGCGAACTACAGGCCAATCTCATTAATGAACATAGAGGCAAAAAATCCTCAATAAGGTACTGGCAAACAGAATGCAGAGAGTTATCAAGAAGATTATACACTATGACCAAGTAGGATTCATCCCAGGGATGCAGGGATGGTTCAACATACACAAATCAATAAATGTGATACACTATATTAACAGAGCCAAGGACAAAAACCATATGATCATCTCAATAGATGCAGAAAAGGCATTTGACAAGGTCCGACACCCATTCATGATAAAAGCCCTGCAGAAAATTGGAATAGATGGTCTTTATCTCAATCAGATAAAAGCCATCTATGACAAACCAATGGCCAACATCATATTAAATGGTCAAAAACTAAAAGCTTTCACTTTAAAATCTGGAACAAGACAAGGATGTCCACTCTCACCACTCTTATTCAATATAGTTCTGGAAACATTAGCCAGAGCAATTAGACAAGAGAAAAAAATAAAAGGAATAAGGAGAGGAAAAGAAGAAGTTTAATTATTTGCAGATGAAATGATACTCTATATAGAAGACCCCAAAAACTCCACCAAAAGACTCCTAGATTTAATAACCAAATTCAGCAACGTACCTGGATACAAAGTCAACACTCAGAAATCAACAGCATTCCTATACACAAACAACAGACTCACTGAGAGAGAAATTAGAGAAACAACACCTTTCACAATATCATCCAAATAAATGAAGTACCTAGGAATCAATCTAAGAAAGGAAATTAAAGACCTATACAATGAAACCTACAGTACTTTGAAAAAGGAAACTGAAGAAGATATCAGAAAATGGAAAGATATCCCTTGCTCCTGGCCGTACTCCCGTAACTGTTACACAGATTTAATGCAATCCCAATTAAATTACCAATAGCATACTGCACAGAATTAGAGAAAATAATCCTAAAATTCATTTGGAACGAAAAGAAATCTAGAATAGCAAAAGCAATTTTAGGCAACAAAAGCAAAGCAGGGGCCATCATAATCACTGACCTGAAATTATATTATAAAGCTACTGTAATAAAAACAGCATAGTACTGGCAAAAAAAACAGATCCCAGGACAAATGGAGCAGATTAGAAGATACAGAAACATGTCCAAAACTCTCAGTCATGTTGTATTTGACAAAGGGGCCAAACAACCTCACTGGAAGAAAGATAGCCTCTTTAATAAATGGTGCAGGAAAAACTGGTTCTCCACATGCCAAAGGTTAAAACTAGACCCGTATCTTTCCCCATGCACTAAGCTAAAATCAAAGTGGATCAAAGATCTAAATATCAAAAGAGAAACACTAAATCTGTTGAGGGATAGCATAGGTAGAACTCTTGAAGACATAGGTGTAGGCATGGACTTTATGAACAAATCCCCACTTGCCCAGGAAATACCACAAAGAATCAACAACTGGGATCTGATCTTATTGAAAAGCTTTTGCACAGCAACAGAAACTACCAACAGAGCGAAGAGACAACCCACTGTGTGGGAAAAAATTTTTGCCAGCTATTCCTCTGACAAAGGACTAACATCTTGAATATATAAAGAACTCAAAAAAATCAGACCCCCCAAATTTAAAGACCCAATCCAAAAGTGGGCAACTGAAATGAATAGACACTTCTCAGATGAAGAAGTAGAAACAGCAGATAGACATATGAAAAATGTTCAACATCACTGGTCATTCGAGAGATGCAAATTAAAACAACCCTGAGACTCCACCTCACTCCAGAAAGAATGGCCATTATCAACAAATCAGCCAATAACAAATTCTGGAAGTGCTGTGGACAAAAAGGAACCCTTCTCCACTGTTGGTGGGAATGTAGACTGATGCAACTGCTATGGAAATCCGTGTGGAGATTCCTCAGGGAACTAGGACTAGAGATTCCATTTGACCCAGCTATTCCACTTCTTGGTATCTTCCCAAAAGAATTAAAATCATTTTACTGCAGGAATATATGCACACCCATGTTTATAACAGCACAGTTTGTAATAGCTAAATCGTGGAAGCAACCCAAATGCGCATCAACAGCAGAATGGATTAAGAAAATGTGGTTTTTTTATACAATGGAGTGCTACTCTGCCATAAAGAATGATAAGCTTGAGATATTCCTAGGTAAATGGATGCATCTGGAGACCATACTCGTAAGTGAAATAAATCAGACACACATGTTTAAATACCACATTGTTTCTCTGGTATGAGAAACTGAAAGTGTAAATGTAAAATGTATTATATTGGGAAGGGGAAGAAAATGTCCAAATGCAAAAGGGAACAAGGGAGTGGGAGGGGGAAAGGAATGGAGGGACAAGAGAAATAAGAAATGGAAGGAAAAAATGGAAACAAAGCTTTTGTAAATAAGGCGGGAGAAGGGGTGAAGGCAGGGGAGGGGAATGGGAAAAAAGAAGCAACAAGATATATCATGTACAGGTACAAATCCCCTATGAAGAATGTTACCACTATGTACATCTAAAATGTACCATTAAAATAAAATTAAATTTAAAAATAAAAATAAAATTAAATTTAAAAAATAAATAAATAAATTACCCAATCCAGGGGCTGAGGATTTAGTTCAACGGTAAGAGTGCCTGCCTAGCAAGCATAAGGCCCTGAGTTTGATCCCCAGCACAATCAATCAATCAATCAATCAATAACCCAGTCTGTAGTATGCCCAATATGCAAAACACAGCTTCCTTTTACAATAAAATCACTCAACAAACACAAAACTTCTAAAAATAGACGTGAACTTCCTTGACCTGATAAAGGGAACTTGTTAAAAAAAAAAAAAAAGGAAAACTAGCCAATACATAATAATCAATATTGGAAGACTAAATGCTTTCCCCTTAAGATAAGGATCAAGGCAAAAATGTCTGTTTTTGCCAACTTTAACACTAATGGAGATACTAGCCAGTGTAATTTGACGAGTAAAAGAAAAGGCACTCAAGACAAGGGTGTCCACTGTCACCACTGCTATTCAACATAGTTCTAGAAACATTAGCCAGAGCAATTAGACAAGAGAAAGAAATAAAAGGAATAAAGATAGGAAAGGAAGAAGTGAAACTATCGTTATTTGCGGATGACATGATACTCTACATAGAAGACCCAAAAAACTCCACCAAAAAACTACTGGATTTAATAAC
>PVJO010031357.1:0-14418 GCA_004026905.1 Hystrix cristata
TTTCCCTCTTTTGTACTGAAGATTGAACCCAGGGAGTACTGAAGTTCAACCCCAGCCCTTTCTATTTTTGTTTTTTATTTTGAGACAGGGTATCACCAAATGGCCCAGGCTGGCCTTCACTTCGTGCCTCCTGAGTAGCTGTGATGCCGGGATGTGCTGCCACGCCTGGTGGGTCATTTCTTTATGTATGTGGTGGGTGCCACTGAGTGTTCATTTTATGATTATCCATATTCTGAGCATTGATGTCGTGTGTTCATTATGTGTTATATTTCATGATAGAAAGAGGTAGGAATCGCCTTTGCTCCTTTGACTCTTGAACAAGGCACACTTCCCTTTGACTTGCTAGGGATTATTTGTATGTGGTTTCAATTTATGCTTGGAGAATCTTGTCTTTACAAAGCATGTCTTCAGTGGGTGGGGAGGCTCCAAAGAAAGGCCAGTGTCGTGGTTGCCATGCTAAGGACTGTCTTCCAAAGATACCTCAGAGATGGTATCTGCCATGGAGTTCACTGCCTAGGGAAGTCAGTCCTCAGTTTCAGGCCAGGAAGCCCCATTCTTTCAGTGTCCCACAGTGAACCAAGCGGGCGACAGTGGCCCCACAGCAATAAACTTCTATCTTAGTATTGTGAGTAGCAGTTTGTTAACTTACGATGAGATGTGTCTGTGTGAGTTTGCATATTCATGTCAACATGTTTAGTGTATTGTCTCCAAAAATGCAGGTGACATGGGGCCGCTGCTCATTCAACATCAACTTGGGAGCACAGGATGAGAGCAAAGACTCAGTGCCCGAGGGCGCACTGTACCATTTTCATGGCCGAAACAGACCCCTGGCTGGGTTGAATATTTATGTCAGTCTGGCAAGGCACTGGCACAAGCCGCCTTTGGGGGTGACTGCATGGGCCGCACCCTGCCAATCGCGAAGGCTTCCCACCACCCTTCTAGCGGCCCCTGCAGGCTGGTCTGTACTTTAGGAGCCATCACTCTGGCGGATTGAAACGGGTGATCACATGACCCAGCCTGGGCCAATGGGCTTCTGTACCCTAGACATTTGGTGTTGGGCAGAAAGATGCCAATCATTCTCTCACACACTTGAACAAGGAGACCTGCGAGTTACCGTCTTCTACCGCATACTCAGAGAGGGGGAGACACTGAGCTGCTGAGAGAGCCGAGAAGTCAACACCCAGAGACAGACGGGAAAGACCAGCAGTGTCTGCAGCTCCTACCAGCTTTGAAATTCCCAGTTCTCATCCCTGGGAAGACTTAATTACATTCCTTGACTTAGAAATACGTGTGGTGCCCAAGAATTCAGATGATTCAACCCCCTCTTTTTTAAAAAAAAAATTTTACCACAATTATAGTATAATATAGATAATATGAATTCTACCATCATGGTCATTTTAAGTGTACAGTTCAGTAGCATTAAGTATATTCACATTGTTATGCAGCTCTTGTCACCGTCCATCTCTCTTTCCCCCGGAAAACCTGAAACTCTGTACTGGCTAAGCCACAACCCCCCCTCCCCCCTTTCCATTCCCCCAGCCCCCGGCAGCTACTATTCTTTCTGTCTCTCCGAATGTGACTGCTCAGGATACCCGTGTAACTGGAATCATACAGTATTGCTTACCTCACTTAGCACAATGTCCTCAGGAGTCAGGCCTGTTTGTAGCACACATCAGAATTGCTTTCCTTTTTAAGGCTAAACAGTGTTCTATCGTATGGATAGACCCCGCATTAGCCATTCATGTGGTGGTGGACACTTGGGTCGCTTCCGCCTTTTTGGCTATTATGAATAATGCTGCTGTAAACATGGTGTATACACATGTCTTCAAAGTCTCTTTTGAATTCTTTGAGTATCTACTCAGAAGTGGGTATGCTGGATCGTATGAGAATTCTATTTTTAATTTTTTGAGAAACTGCCACAGAGGTATACCACTTTACCATCCCAACAACAGTCCACAAGGGTTCCAATTTCTTCACATCCTAAGTAATGTTAATTACTTTCTGTTTTACCGATAGTAGCCATCATAATGGGTGTGCGGCCAACCTCCTCTTTTACATCAACTGGTTTGATTGGATATTTAGGACTTGTGACCAAAAAAACCCAGACTAAAACGAGCATGTTCTAGGGCCGGGGATGCGGCTCAGTGGTGGAACACTTACTTAACATGTACAAGTTCCCCAGCACCAAAAACAAACCAGTGTGTCTTCTCTGTACATTGCTTAGATACCTGTACTTCTTTCTCTCAGGCTCCTTACAACGTGCTTCCACCAACAAATGTCTGCCTTCTGACTAATCCATCCTTTTTCTGAGGTCTGTTAGCACTTTTGATAAGCATGATGGCTCAAAAGGCATTCAGTGTCTTCAAGGAGAGTCTGTGGCTGTTGTCTTCCCTAAAACATGTCCTCTATGTAGATTAACACTTAGAAGACATGCCAGAAACTCAGTATCCATTTCCATCCTTTCTTACGATTCTGCTCAGATCTCAGGGGCTGGAAAGCTAAAAACTTTATTACCCAGACTCTCACACTAGAATTTTCCAGATTTAGTTTGGATGTCACCAATGAGGTATGCATGTGCGATATTTTGGAAAGAGGAAGGTGCTGTTTCTTGCTGCTCTGGTACTGGCAGACAGGATCAGGCACAGCGTATGTTTTTTTTTTTTTTGGCAGGGGCAGACTCCACATCTGTGTGTTCAGCCCCCAGCTTCTTGTTGCGATTAGTGATTGAGGCAGCCAAATGGTGGATTCCTAATCTCCGGAGGGCAGCTAAAGCTGTATATTTTGGATCCGGTAGCCTAGGGACAGTCCCTTGACCTCTGCTCCTGGAGCCCTTCCAGTGATTTGGGAAGCACCTTAAAATTCTTCAGTATGGAATCTTTCTGCTTGAAATACTATTTTTTCTGATTCAATTGTGACTGCGGTAGAGGGCAATCTTACTTGGAAGTTTCAATGGGCACTTCTAACAGAGCCATGGCATACTGACTTTGGTGACTTCAGGATCGTTCTTCCCCATGCTCCTGAGAAAAGCAAATCGAAAGCACTGTGTCTCTGACTCTTTGATGACAGAAGCCACACTACTAATTGCCTTTGAAAATGAAGAAGGAAGACTTGAAAGGGGCACGAGGGAACTTCCTGGAGGTACTGGAAATGTTCTGTATTGTGATCTGGGTGGTGGCTACATGAGAGATACACAGAAGAAAATACAACAATTTGTTTACTTAAGATTCATACATTTCACCATGTATAAATTACCCTTCCTTTCTTTTTTAGTGGTGGGATAGAACCCGGGCCTTTTGCATGATGCATGTGCTCTACAGTTTAGCTACACTCCTGGCCCCCTAAATTTTTTTAGAATTAGGATATTCTCACCGGGTGTGGTGACACACGTAATCCCAGCACTTGGAGGCTGAGGCAGGAGAATCACAAGTTCATGGCCAGTCTGGACTATGTAGTAAGTCCCGTCTCAAAAAGCCAAGAAAGAAAGGGGAGGAGGGCAGGGAGGGAAGAAGGAAGGAAAAGAAAAAATAGAGTCTTTCCAGTTTGTACCTGGTAGATGAACATATTTAAACTTGCACAAATAGAAACCACTGTTACCTTGTACATTCACCTATTCCCTCATTCCTTTATCCAGTGCTGTGTGTTTAGGGTATACTCTGTGGACACTGGGCCCTGCTAACTTGGAGCTGAATCTTAGGGAAATAAGCTGAGAATTTATGTCCCATTTGAAGGGGTAAAAAGAGGAACGAGCTTATTTCCACATGTACAGGTCCAAGTTAGCAATGACCAGGGTTTGTAAAGCACATTGTTAGCACACAGCATTAGATGAATGAATGAATGAATGAATGAACAAATGATTATTTACATTCATACGTTAAGTATGAAATGGAGGATTTGGGGGGGTTGCTGGGGATCGAACTCAGGGCCTTGTACTTGCTAGTGGTAGGCAAGTGCTCTACCACTGAGCTAATCTCTAACCCCTTTTTTTGTTTTTTTGAGACATGGTCCCACTATGTAGTTCGGGCTGGCCTTGAACTCGAGACAATTCTCCTGTGTCAGCCTCCCAAGTGCCGGGACAATAGGGTGCCACCATGCCTGGTTGAAATGAAAGAAATCTTATGAGAGTGAAGTGTCTTTGGTTTCTATTGCTATAACAAAATGCCTAAGGCTGAGTAATGTATGAAAAAAGGAGATTTATTGAGCCCACTATTTTGGAGACTGAAAGTCCAAGACTGAGCAGCCCCATCACCTCAGCCTCTAGTGAGGGCTTCTGGGAAGATGGTATCACAAAGGCAGGAGATACACCCAGGAGAAGCCACACGGCAAGAAGCCAGAGAGATTCAGGGGTTGGGCTTGCTCTTTTGTAACAGCTCACTCTCCCAGGACCTAACCAGGGTCCCGAGAGAACTACATTAACTCCTTCTGAGGGCTGCACCTCCACGACTTAACCACCTTCCACTAAAGGCCCCGCCACCTTGACACTGATGCATGGCCGGGATGGGGGGGATCTTCCGGCCCATGAACACAAAGCATATCAGAAGCACAGTGCAGAAGGATCACAGTAAGTTCCATTGCTAGATAATTAGAGACAAAGGAAGGGCAAGATCATGGCTCCTGATCTTTTCAGGACAGTCTCTAGGGCTGACAGGCACTGATCTGGAGGCTTTGCCACCAAAGCAGACCCTTGGTCTTCTACCCCTCCCCACTGCAAGCAGCTCCCTTCTGCCTTTCCTGCCTTCTCATTCTGCTTTCTCTTGCCCACGGTCTGATTCCCTTTCCTCTTAGCTCTTCTCCTGGGAGCACATGACACCTTCCCTTCCTTCAACGGGCTGCTGATGGCCACTATGGAGACCCCTGCCCCTGCGGTCAGCTCTCACCGGGCCCTAGCTGACCGCCTTTCTCCCCCCCATCACTGTTCCCTCCCTTCCTCCCCCAGCCCTCAGCCAGTGTCTTCCAGCCCCTTCCTCTCTCTCAGAACAGCATACTCCTAGCTCCAGCCCGCTCTTGGACATCTGTCCTGCTGACCAGAAGTGGAAGAGTCGCGGCTCGGGAGTGGGAATTGGTCATTACCAATCCATCACCAGCATCACTGTGCTCTCTTCTCTCATCATCTCTGGCAGCGACTTCCCCTCCTTCTCGAACAGGATCATCTCCTAATGGCACATCTCCAGTCTCCAGACAGCCATCCACCCTTGGGCAGTCACACCAGGAACCCGGCTCCCAGCAGCCTGCAGGGATGCCTTGCACTGACTGCGGTCAGTCAGTAAGGAGGCAGAGAGGAATGTGGGAGTTTGGCTTTGCTCTGTCATTGTCCTCACACACGTTTCCTCTGCACAGATCCTGACTTCCGGATGAGAACCAGAAGGCCCAGTGGGTGGGGAGAGAAGGGTGAGCAGACTCAGGCTTTGCCCTCCGGGCGCTCACAGCCTTACTGTGCTCACAGCCTGGCATCTGGACTTCTGGTCTGTCATGTGCTCTCCATCCACTGGGCACTGTCTTTCAGAGGCAGAGTCAGCCTCCGGTTGGAGTTTGTTTGAGTGAATTTTTTTGTTTTAGAATAGTTTTAAATTGAAAGACAAGTCGCAAAGACAGTGTGGAGTGTTCTTGTATACACGGCACCCAAGTGTCACCTTTTGTTGTCATCTCACATTAGTATAGTGTATTTGTCACAACCAATGAGCCATACCTGAAGCCCACGCTTTATCTATATTTCCTCAGTCTTTGCCTGAATCAACTGGAATTTTGATTCATTCCTCTCATCTTCTACTGGACTTGTCCTGCTTGGGCATGGCTGCTCGGAGCCTGGCAGCCCCTCCCCTCCGCCACTCTTTCCTGTCCACGGGTAAATGTAGCACTGGCAGGTATCAGTCCTGGAGGCCCCAGGACCTGCACCGATGCTTGGGCCTGGAGCTGTTTTCTGCAGCCACCGCCTCTTCCCTCTTGTATTCACGCTAAGTCCAGATCTATCAAAGCTTCCCAGACTGGACCGGCCTAGACATACATGAGTTAATCAGACATAATTTGGTTGCAAGTGACCCATTTGATCACCTTAAAATCGTTCCCCCACTTTTGGTACTGGGAATTGAACTCATGGCCTTCGCATTGTGCTATATCTCCAGCCCTTTTTTTGAGACTAGGTCTTACCAAGTTGCTTAAATTGCTCAGTCTGGGCTTCAACTTGTGATCCTCCTGTCTCAGCCTCCCAGCCACCGTGTCCAGCACCATAAGACCATTTTACTGGCAGGATCCAAGGGTGTCTAACAGCAGTGTTGGCTAAAGAGCTTGTAAGATACGGACTCTGTTATTCAACTGTCCGTGTGACCTTGGGCAAGTTGACTTTACCTTTCAGTGCTCAACTTCCTCATCTGTAAGATGGGGCCGATAGGGCCCATAGGTCATGTGAGGATCAAATAAGGCGACATGGGCAAGGGCACTCAAATAGTGCTTGGCTATGAGCACCCAGTCATCCTTAGCTACGATGATGATCATTATTGTCACCATCATCGTCAGGGCATCTCAAGGAAGAACCAAGGAGTAGGAAGTGCATTAAGAACAAAACAGGACGGGACTGGGGATTTAGCTCAGTGCTTAGAGTGCTTGCCTACCAAGTGCAAGGCACTAAGTTCGATCCCTGGCACCAAACAAAAAAAAAAGAAAAAGAAAAAGAACAAAACAGGAAAATAGGAAAGGAGGTTAAGGGGGCCAGATGGATTAGCTGGCAGTTCGGGACTCTAAAGGTTTCAGTGTGTGTCCCAAGGGGACAGGAAGCCAGAGGAAAGCCTTGATCTAGCTTTACAAAGTCACCGGGCATCACCCACTCTGTGAATTCTAACGGTGATGGCAGTGAGAAAGGGCTGCCCAGGTTCAAGGGGGAGGTGTCTTCATTGTCTGCTGCCATAACACAGCACAACAGACTGGGTAAAGTACAAAGAAAATCGATTTAATTCTCACAGTTGTGAAAGTTGAGAAGCCCAAGAGCATGGTGCCAGTGACTGGCAAGGGCCTCTGTGCTGTCACAACACAGCAGAAGGATGAGCAGGCACATACACGTGACAGAGAAGTCAAACTCATCCTTTTACTGGAAGCCGCTCTTGCAATAACTGATCCGCTCCCTCGACAACAGCCTTAAACAATTCATGAATGCTGAGCCCTCCTGACTTAACCACCTCTTAAAGGGCTCACCTCCTAACAGTGCTGCAGTAGCAATTAAATCTCAACACGAGTTTTGGAAGAAACATTCAGATCCTTCAGGAGGGAACACAGACCCCCCACCTGTCAGTAGAGGCCTGTCCAAGTCATACTGTAAGAAGAGCCTGTAGGTTGAGATGTATCAGCATGACTGTTTTAGGAAAGTACAATCTGCTATAGGTTTTTGCATAGAGATAATGGTTGTCATAGCTAGTTAACGATATTTAATTTACTACTATTTTATCCAACAATAAACTTATAAAAGTTTCATTCTAATGCATCATTTAATTTTTTTGTGTGGTGCCAGAGATCAAACCCAGAACCTGACAAATGCTAGGCAAGTGCTGTACCACTGAGCTATACCCCCGCCCTAAAAGTATTAATTAACTAAATTTGGGGGGGTACTAGGGATTGAACCCAGGGCCTTCACACTGAGTTACATCTCCAGCCCTTTTTATTTTTTGAGACAGGGTCTTGTTAAGTTACTAAATTTCCCAGGCTGGGTTTGAAATTGTGATCCTCCTGCCTCAGCCACCCAGAAGCTGTGCACCACCACACCTGGCTAAAAGTGTTAACTTTTAAAATTCACATTACCAAAGTAATGAATACTTGTAAAAAATTTCAAAATACAGAAATGCAGAAAGAAAAAGTGGTTCCATCTCTTCCCTCTAATTATAATCTCAAGAGGTAATAATAAATTCTGTATCTGTCTATACTTTCCTTCATGCCTGTCAATCATACGATTTTAATAAAATTAAACAGGCTACACATTTGTGCTTATTTGACTTTAAATATCTCAGCTACCTTACCATGGCAGGAGGTAGAGATGTTTCTCATTCTTTTTTAATGGTTAGGTAGTATTCCATTGCCTGGATTACAATATCAATAATTTACTTACTATTTTCAGGTTAACCAATTTCAGTGGAACCAAATAAAATTGTACACATATTTATAAGAAAACAGCTTGTAAGTTTCTGGGAACCGTGGACAGCAAGTGGTAGACAGTACATCTCTAGTTGAAACTGAACACTGGAATTTTGGTCTTCTGACTTCAGCTTTCATTGCCTTTTCAAGGTTCACACTGTTTTCCTTCCTCTGGCTACGAAACTTTGCCTTGGTTCCTTGCGACACCTGGTTTTCTGGCCTTCAGACAACCGATGTCACAGTGGGATGTAGATTTGGACGAAACTTTCTTGTCATTCATGTACTCACTGTATTCTTCCTGGGTATCAAAGTCCCAGTGACTAGAAGGCTCTTGTTATTCTCCATCCCCTAGTCACTGTCCACAGCCATGTCGCCCATTGTGTCTGGGGTGGCACTCTGCATAACTATGGGAGGTGTCAAAGAAATCTCCCAGCTGCTTTTTGACTTCTGGATTCTTTAGCAATTTGGTGCCTTCCCGGCCAGCAGACAGAGCAAACTTTGCATTGACAGACTTGGTAAATCCAGATCCCTTGTCCACAGGCTCATGGACCATTTTTGGCTTAACAAAGTAGTGGTGCTGCTTTTTCTGCCCTCTCCTGTGGTCCCGATCTCGCTTCCACTGTGGGTTCTGGTCTCTGTCTCTCTTCCTCCTACGCTCCTGTTCGTGGTATCTCTCCATCTCCCTGTCTGGCGGTATGTTGGTCATGTGAGGTATGTCTTTAACGATCCTCATACTGGCTTCTGGAGGTTTCTTCTCTCCCGGCTTCTCTTTATCCTTCGCAGATTTCTTCCCATGGGTTCGCCGCCTCCCATGTGAGAAGACCTGGATGAGCTTGCTGATGACAATGCCATCTCCGGTCAGCATGGTCTGGACTTCCCTGGCAGGACAATTGTGCTTCCCTCGGGTAAGAGTGATGGGGATATCCGAGCTGGCACCATGATTTAGGTCAAACACATAAGCCATGCGACCCTGCCGGAACAGTTCATTCTGCTCAGGCGCTTTGTTCCGGAAAAGTATCTGGTAAATATTGCAGCCCAGACATGTTTTAAATTCAATTTTATTTTCAGGATCCTTATCCTTCCCGATTTCCTTCTGTGCCTTTTCTACCAATTCCCTCTCTTTCTCTTCGCTAGCAATCTCAGCTCGGACTTTTTGAAGCAGAGCAAAATCCAAACCTTTCACCAAATGGGTGTGTTCCATGTCACCACCCAAGAACTGGGACTGCCAGATTGACTGCTTTCTCTTTTCTGCAGACGAGCCGGCCACGTCCGGCAGCGCCCACAGCCCTGTCGTTAGCCACGGTGCTGATCAGCTCCCTTTCTTTACGCCCTTGGGTCTCAGCACTCCTGCGTTCCTCGGCGCCGTCCCAGTACTTCCCCGCTACCTCTCCCTTCCTCCTAACTTCTTGTTGGGGTAGCTTGGGAAGATGCATTTTCCCTCTCCTCCTTTGCAGAGCTGGTACTCTATCCTCATTAAACTCGCCTGTCATCCTGAGGCGAAAAAACTTGGGTGGGGGGCGGTGCAGAGGTAGGTGCGGCCCTTGGGATCGCGAGAAGTTTCCAGAACTCTTCCTCAGGAAATTTTCATTGGTGGAGGGTGTAGCATTCATACGCATGGTGACCACTCGGGGCCAAAGGCCTGGAAAACAATTTACGTTTTGCTTCGACATTATGTCCGGGTCTCTGAAAGCCAAGGAGTAACAGAGTAGTAGCCAACAGTATGGCAGCCGGAAGCTATTTCCCACAATGCACCTCGAAAATAACCCACAGTGCTCTGGGTTCCTAGCGTTTCCAAGTCTGCCCTCTCTTAGACGGGCTTCTAGCTCAGAGGGGCCTTCGACAGAACACCTTATTATTCAAGTCTGCCCCCTCCTGGCTCGTCCTAGTCTGCACGCCGAGAAATCGGAAGGATCATTTACTCTAAATACAGACAATGTGTTCTAAATATGTGTGTTATTTTGTCTAAGCTACCCTCTGAGGGCAATTAGTTGACCTTTACAGGAAGTTACACTCCAGGAATAGTCAGCTAGTTTTAATCAGAGAAGCAACCTTCCAGCTGGGTCTATCAGTGCACATCTGTAATCCCAGCTATCCAGGAGGCTGAGGCAGGAGTATCGTGAGATGGAAGCCAGCCTAATGGGCAACTAAAAAGACCCTGTAAAAGACCTGGGATGTAGCTCAGTTTTCCCTGGGGTTCAATTCCTAATACCGCAAAAAAAAAAATGAAAAAAGTCACCCGCCAAGTATTTCATCTACATTATTTTTATCTCCCACCCCCAAGAGATGTTTTGCTAACGAGCATAATTAGCGTACAAGTTAATCTGCATGACGGCTATTAGAAAAGAGTTCTTACTGGGGTGGGGGTATGGTCAGTGGCAGAGACCTTGCCTGGCAAGCACAGAGGCTCTGGGTTTGAGCTCCAGCATCAGGGGGAAAAAACGAAAAAGCTCTTTTTAAAACTTTTATGTTTTTTGTGAAAGCTCTTGTTGTTGAGTTGAGAACTATTCAAAGTACATGGAGTGGGTAAACTAAACTTTAGGGCTCCCTCGCCCTTGCACAAATAGGGTGGTTAGAATTTAGACAGGTACGTGGCCTGTGCTCAGTGGCACCTAGGGCTAAGTCTAATTGATCCTTTGCCAGCCATGAATTTGGACATTCTGGTTCCCTGATGCTGCCTACAATGCTAACAGAATCCCGTTTCCGAAAGTCTGTAGCCTTTGCCTCAAGTGCACCTTACATGCAAGGATTGAGAGCTGAAATTCCCCTGAAACCACTGAGGAGATTGGACAAGTGTTGGGACACCTCCTTGTTGATATATATGTGGCTGATTTGGGCCTGAGACCTGTTTTCCTTATGACCTGGGAGTAAAATAAGGGGTAAGTAGGTCCCACCTACCTGGGACCACTGGCGGCTACAAGAGAGAAAGCCTCCTATGTGTCTGATCAAAAATTGGCCTACGTCAGTTCACATTACAAATGCTTCATAATTTATTTTTCCAAACCTGTTTCAACAGACATTTAAAATGCTTCCGATATCTTGCCTTTACGTACAATGCTGCAAGTGCCATCCATTTCACAAAATATCTGCATAGACCTTTTTAATAATTGCAAAATATTTTCATACGTTAGATTTCAGCAGAATCTAGATTTGAACCCCGATCTAGTGGATGTCAAAGCCCAAGTCTTTCCCAGTACTTCTGAGCAGGCTTTTCTGGAAGACTGAACATGGGAATGAAAGCACCAGTAAGTGTAGATGGTGCTGTTTTCCCGATTCCTCTTTGGGATTCTCTCCCAGTCCTCAATCGACTTTTTACCTCTCTGGGTCAGCTTCAAATGATTCGCCATTCTGCAAGTATGGTTTTCTGAACAGATACAGAAGAAATCCTGTTTTGACAAGTTAATTTTCAAACCTAAAAAGATACAGAACACAGATTGTCAGTATATGGAATTATATATAACCTCACACACTGAACTATATATTTAACATCCTGATTAATAATTCAGTGCACCAAGTCTGGGGAGAGGTGTCACATCTGTGTGGCCTGTTTGGGGGAAAATTCACTGTCTTAACTGCATTGTACTCACCCTCCGTCCCCCAACCAAAAAGCAAACCAGCGACACATGTCAAGAAGTGAAAAGCATGTATCAATGACAAAGGCCAGGAGTGATGTTATTCTAGTTTAAACCCGATCTTCAGAGACAATGGAGATTTTGATGTGGATTTTAACTTTAATTATGGTGTTTTATAGTCCATGTTCCTAAGAACTGGGTCAGATTTTGTAGTATGTCTGTAATTTATTTTGGAAAGCCAGATACTTACATTACTAGGCAAGTAGTATATAAAATGCCATTTTAATATTGGAGTCTTTAAATTGAAGAGCTTTTTTTTAAAAAATTGAAATAACAATTCACCCTCCCCACACCACACATTCTATACGTAGTTCAGTGTTACTAATTATTATTTTTTGTGGTGCTAAGGATCCAGCCCAGGGTCTTGCACATGCTAGGTACACACTCTACCATCTATTTACACTGCCAGCCCAAAATGTAATATAATTTTTTTCCTAACTGAATGCATCTATGATTTCCCTTCCTGAGGATTCACTCTTTTCCACTCTACACATCTCTTCTCCCCTGCCTCGGTCAGCCAAAACTAAGTTCTGTCTTTTCTGATCCTCTGGAGTATTTTATTATTCTTTATCTTAGATAGGTGATTCTTATTCCTTAGGTTAGAACTTTTTCATTTGTGTCTAAGCAAGAGAAGTTGTTTGTCAAAAGCTACCTGGGTCTTGTTTATAAGTTTATTCAGTATGGCATTATTAGTAATTGGATTGCGAACATCCTGTGAGTCCATGAATAGACTTTTGATTATATAACTAGGAGTACAGCATCCCTTGGTGTGTGGGGGGGACTTGGCACCATGATGTCCTGCAAATACCAACATCCTCGGGTGCTCGAGTTAATAAAAGATGATGGAGCCGGGTGTGGTGGTGCACGCCTGTAATCCTAGTACTTGGGAGGCTGAAGCAGGAGAATCACCTGAGTTCGAGGCCAGCCTGGGCTACATAGTGAGTTCGAGGCCAGCTTGAATTACATAGTGAGATCCTGTCTCAAAAAAAAAAAGTAATATTTGCATAACACCGACCCATATCCTGCTATATACTTTAAATGGCCTCCAGATTGCTTATGATACCTCATACAATGCAAACACTACATATTGTTTAAGGTAAAATGACTGGGAAAAGTCTGTACATGTTCAGAAGAGATATAATTTTTTCCTGAACGTTTTTGATCCATGGTAGGTTGAATCTTCGTATATAGAACCTGTGAACACAGAGGCCCAGCTGTACCTTCACACTTTGGAATATTCTGCAGCTATAATAAGAACAGAAAGCTGACGATTGATTGTGAAGACATACTGTTAAGTGGAAAAACCGAGGAGTAGGCATTGTGTCTCACATGCCACTACTTACGTAGAAAGGGGACATACGTGTGTATTTGTTTGGATGGGTGTAAAGTATCTATAAAGAAGGCACACACAAGCTGATGCAATTGGTTGCTTTGGGAGATAATCAAGGTGGCTGAGAGAAGGGCTGGAAGCGAGACTTTCTTTATGCAGTCATCCCTCAGCACCATCGGGAATTGGGGCCAGGAGCCATCTCTCAGTACCAAAATCTGCGGGTGCTCAAGTCCCTGTATAAAACGGTGCAGAGTTTTTATAATCATAATCTGTGCACATCCTCTCAGATTCTTTAAATCTTCTTTAGATGATTTATAATACCTAATATGATGTTAATGCTATGTACATTTTTTGGGGAATACTGACAAGAAAAAATGTCTATACATGTTCTGCCAACCATGGTGGCACATGCCCATAATCCCAGCTCATGGGAGACTGAGGCAGGAGGATGGCCTCAAGTTTGAGGCCAGCCTGGACTACATAGCAAGACCCTGTCTCAAAAAACAAAACAAAACAAAAACAAAACAACAAAAAAGTCTATATACATTCAATACAGACAATTTTGAGGAAATATTTTCCATATGTGGTTGGTTGAGTCCACAAATGAGGAAGCCATGGATATGGAGAGCAGACTGTATAGCCTATATTACCTTTAATTTTGTACCATGCAACTGTAGTACAGTACCTATGCAAAAAAATAAATAAATGAGCATACTGGGCATAGCAGCACATGCCTGTAATTCCAGCACTCTTGGAGGCTGAGGCAGGAGGATTGCAAGTTTGAGTTCAGCTGGGGCAATTTAGCAACTTAGCGGGACTCTGTCTCAAAAAATGAAAAAAAGGGTTGGGGATTTAGCTCAGTGGTAGAGCATTTGCCTAGCAAGTGCGAGGCCCTGAGTTAGATCTCCAGCACCCCCCCCCCAAAAAAGCCAGGTGTGGTGGCACGCTCCTGTAATCCCAGCGCTCAGGAGGCAGAGACCAGAGGATCGCTGTGAGTTTGAGGCCAGCGGTGGCTACATAATAAGTTTGAGACCCTATCTCAAAAAAACAAAACAAAACAAAACAAAAACAAAAACAAAACAAAACAAAAAAAAAAAAACAGGCCTGAGGATGTAGCTTGGTATGAAGGCCCTGGGTTCAATCCCCAGTACTGAGGGAAAAAAAAAACCCCAAAAAACCACACACACACACACACACACACACACACACAAACCCACAGTAATTAATTAAGATTAGATACTGACTAAAAGGAGGACAAGACAACAGCACAGGCTGCCTCAGAGGAGGCAGCAGGCGCCTTGGAGCAGACTTGGGTTGCCCTTCTGACCTGCAGAGATCTCGTGAGTGACA
>PVJO010031358.1:0-14333 GCA_004026905.1 Hystrix cristata
CTTAACTTTTATAAACTACGTTTTGTGCATAATCTTTTGGTCTTCCTTAAAAGCTGATGCACTTCACCATTTTCACTATGTCAGTGTTAGTTTTGAGGTGGCGGAGGTAATCTAACCACCATTGTGTTTTGGTACTACAGGATCCATTTCATTAGTCATTAAAATGAAAGAAAAAATGGAAAAGAGGAAGAGGAAGAAGGGGAAGGGAAAGAGAAGGAAGAGGAGGAGGATAAAAAGAGCTCTCTGGTCTCTTTACCGCAGGAAGATGTTATTCATGACACATCTCAGCTTATTTCTCATCCACTGTTTCCATAGCATTAACGTTTCTTCTACATTCTCTTAAACAACTTGGGAGTTACTACCATTACTTATCATATTAATGAGGCTCTGTCACCGTTTTGATATAACAAGAATTATTTAGAGAATTCAAAACACTATGATCAATAACTACAAATGCCAACTATATAATTCAACACAAACATAATGGATTTTCAGAGAAAATAAGTCCAGAGAAAATTGTGTCTTTTTAAAAATATGTCAACCAGTGTCTTACTGGCCTCTGCCATTACCTTCCTAGCAATCCTTCATGTTGAGTAATCCATAAAATATTCATTACGAGCCAGTGTGTAGCGCATTGCCTGGAATCCCACTGCTCTGAGGTGAGAGGATCACAAGTTCGAGCCCAGCTTGTTGGACACAGCAAGTAAGCCCCTGTCTCCAAGTAAAAATTAAATTAACAAAAACGGCTGGGGATGTCAGTGTGAAGGCCTGGGCTTCGATCACCAGGATTCAAGAAACTTTTTCATTTCACAGTATATGTACCAGAAAACAGAATCCCTTTAGTTAATGATCATATTTCCTACCTTAAAGAAGAAAACTAGACATAGTATTGTGAGAATCTAAGTTTATATTTAACATCACTATTATTTAGTGTAGCTTGATAATAAATATAGACATCATTAAAGCACTGTAAAAGGCTGCTTCTTTTATCTTAAAGATGTAAAAAGTTATTATTTTCTGTTTAATTTGTCGAGTAAGATAGAAATGAGCTGTATTATATACATTTACCTACTCTCCAAAATAAATATAATCTTCACGTACTGCTAACATGTAGTAATAAAATCAAATATTATGCAACAAGGCTATTTGGTGAAATTCAAAATCAGCAAATACAAAGGGATTTCAGTAAAACCTACTTTATTCTACACAAATGAAACAGTTTAACAAATTACTTAATGAGGACAATTATTGCAACAAATCTGGACTGAACTTGTAAGAATGTCCATATTTCTATACTGATCAACTGTTCTGAAAAATAAAATTTTCCTCATACTAATCAAATTGTATTTCCCTGTGGAAACAGCATGTATATGTTCTCAATAAAGCTGTCCAATGTGCATATGAATATTTCCTTACATCCTTATGTTTACTAATACTGGAAAATCTTAAATATTTAAAAATCTAACAATGAAACATGTACGTATAAACAATTTTGGATAGCATCCCTTTAATCCTCTCATCTAAATATAATGTATATGGCTATATTTTCTAAGGCAAGAATGTAAAGAAAATTTTTAAAACATGTTTTTATGGAGTCTTTTTACAGCTCATCAAAATGGTTGCAATAACTTTCACAGTAAGGGATGTCTTCCTTCTAGCTACCCTTTGTTATTCATGATTTAGCTTGAGTTTGTTTTCATTTCTTCCATCCTCAGTGGAAATAGAAAACAGCTGGTCACCTCCATCAGCTCAATTTTAACTACATGAACCCAAATTGCTAAAAAGTGAAAACTCAATGAAAGAACTATTATTTGTTTTGTGATACTTAATTTCCAGTTTGCCTTTTCTCACAACATAAATAAACTGAAGTTAATGTGTGACTGAATTCAGTGATGGGATTGCTTTTATTTCGTTATTTAACCATTTACAACAACATTTTTGCCTACTTTATTCTAGGCTAAATCATTATAATTCCCTTAATTTGTTTCCATTGATATCTTGTGAGATCTTGTTTTTCAGACCGCTGAATTACTGTCCTCTAAATAAAAAAAAAAAAATGTGTTAATTGAAAGTACATTTGCTCATCCACAATAAATATTTACTTAATGACTACCATGAGCTAGCTATTCAGAGATTGTAGAATAAATTTCTGAACTAACATAAGACGCGCTTTTTGGTCTTGAGATGTTTGTTTTCTATGGAAAAAAAAATTGAATAGCAACTTACTAAGTATTTACTATAGGCTATTGCTGATTTTACCATTTGGCAAACATTAACTCATTTATTCTTACAGCAACCCTAGAGGGTTGTTATTATCATTGCCTTCATTTTCAGGTTTGTGCCAAAGACAGACGATAACGTGAATATAAAAATTGCAGATATGTGAAAAAAAACATGAGGAGAGATCTCCCCTTGACTGTATGACCCAGAAATCCCTCATGTCTAGGGTGACTATTGCAATCGATCATGAATAAAAGAGGAAGCCCCTTGGCCAGAGCTGCACAAGAAGATTATCCTAAAAACTGAAAATCAATGTAGGAAAGAGTTTCCTGTGAGTGAGAAAATGAGTGAAGTCCTCTGTAGCTGAAGCTACTTAAAAAGGTGACTGAAGTTCTGAGAGGTGCAGACAGAGTCAGGCCAGGAAGGTGTTCAAACTTGCAGATTCTATTTGCAGTGAAGGCCAACAAATTGCAGAGTAACAGCTGCAAGGTGGCAGGAGTAACAGCTGCAAGGTGGCAGAGTGGGCCTTCTTCCCCCCCACCCCCAAAAGCAGCAATTTGGCAGCTACCAAATCTGTGAACAAAAATAATCCTGACAGAGTTCAGGAGTCCACTTAGAGAGATGAATCTGGCATATAGTATGAGAAAAACAAATCAAGAATTACCACACACAAAGGGTGGGAAGGTCAGTTGTGTCCCAGAAATAGGATTAAGTTTGTGTTACGTACTTGACGCATATATATAATTACACATATTATAGTTATTATTATGTAATGATTTTTTTATATATTTAAAATCTCACCTCTTTGAGAAAGACAGTTGGCTGAGTGCATTTTTTGATACTGGGGATCGGACCCAGAGCCTTTCACTGAGTGACATCCCAAGCCCTTTTTTACTTTTTGAGACAGTATCTCATTAAGTTACTAAGTTGCCCAGGATGGGCTCTAGCTTATGATTCTGGCTCAGTCTCCCAGAGCACCAAGATTACTGGGATGCACCACCATGCCCGGCCACCTAAACACTTTCCTTAGCTGGAATCCATGCCTATTTCTCGGTTATTGGCCTTTTAATCATTGCCTTGCAAACATCCGGCACAGTAGACAGAAGAGTTTAATAAAATATAAATGAAGACTTAACAACGTATTTGAGTTTTTACTAATTAATTCTAAAACAAAAGTACAAAATGAAGTTTGCTCCCTCTAGTTGACTATCTGCTTTAAATTTTCCAAAAGATCTTCCTCTTTGTAGTCTTTATTCATAGGACAGTGCTTGATGTTTACTAAAGTTATTATTTATATCTTATTATTTTATTCTCAATGAAAAAGTATTAGAAATTCTATATTTAATTATGAGCCCCATTCCTTAACAACCTGTACTGTTTTTTTTACCTAGTATCTGTTTAGTGATATAGAATAAAAAGATGGATGAAATAGTTCTTTTATATTTCTCAGTTTGTTGTAGAGAAAACTATGTTAACCTAAAAATCAAAAATTCACAATTTACATGAGATTTTGCAGTATATGCAGGAGCTGCATCTAAGCAGAGTTGTTGACATCTTTGATTGCAGTAGTACAAATTGTGACATAAATTTACGCATAAAAAGACCAAAAAACAAAACAGTAACTCACACACACGCACACATTTCAACAAAAACTGAAAATCTACCCTTTCCTCATACTTCTCTGGCTCCAGAAAGTGTTCTGCTTTACACGCTCACCCTTTGTATGAGGACTTTTGCACGTTTTCACTTTGCCAACCTAATTGGGTTATGTCGTCTATAATTCTTTGTGCACCAGGCAAATAAATGTGAAAAGGGATAATGATACATGTTTTTTATACTAGTTATGCAAAATTTATTACATAGGATTTTTTGGTTGTTGTTGTTTTGCTTTAGAGGGAAGAAAGGAAGGTGACCCGTGTCACATATTGAAAGACATGATTAGCCTCATTAGGGTTTGAAGGTGCAGCTGGCAAGCGAGCGGCCCGATAAGGTGTCTTCTCCAATTCTTCTATCTGCGTGTGGGTGGTTAAGAGTCTGCCTTTAGCTAAGGATACAGCTATGGGGAAAAATGGTTAAATTAATATAAGTTTAGAGATTGTAAAAATATTTTAAAATTATCTAAATCAGTTTGGGTTTGGACATAGACTTCAACACCATGTAGTTAATAGTCTGCTATTTGAAGGGTTTTATTATTTCTTTTTCTCTTTGGAGTCTCATTTTCTTCATCCAATGTAATACAATTGCAGCAAAGAATTTCTCCTGGTTATTAATTTCTCTAGCCCAGAGTTTTTCTAAGTTTAGAGATAATAGATACCACACTTGACAATATGCCTGTGTGTACTAAATCCTCAGCAAATATTAAATGGCACAACTATTGTCTTTATTCCCAAAATTTATCAAGTAGTTGCAGGTAGATACAGTATATAACATATTACTTAAATATACTAACATACAACATTCTAAGAAGTCCTTCAAATAGTGTTGTGTTTATATCTGGCTCTTCAAATAACTATAAGTATGAAATAAATTTTACAATAACGCTCAACAAATCAAATATAAGATAGACTGTTGTGCTTGTATTAAGTTAGAATTCTCAAGATAAACTATAATATATTCAATTACCATGTAATTTCTGGATGTGAAAACTCTTTAAGATTTGCAATATGTATGTATAGAAGTTTCTAAATCTTCCTGGTGATTTGTGGTTGATTTCATTTCATTCCTCAGGGAATGAGACTTCTTAACACCTTTCCTTGGAAATGTATTTTTGTGCAATGGTACTTCAAAATTGACAAATTTTATATGCAATATTATTGTCTTATTTAATTTTACCCTATAAATTATACATTCCCAGAACGATTAGTTTCATAACTTATGTGCATTATCATTTATTTTTGAACACAATTACATGTCTCTATTATCCTTAAATTAACTAAGCAATAGTGAATATTTTAAATATTCTTTTGCTTTTCTTCAGCCTCTTAATAGTTTCATTACCCATGTTTCATATATGTTGTTGATAATGAATTTTGTCAATTTTGTTAGTTATTCTTTAGGATTGTTTTGGATTCTATACAAGAAAAATATTTTATAATTATTTGGGAATTAATTCTTCTTACACATTATAATTTAATAAAGATAGTGAAGGCAGTTTTTATAATGAGAAACTGAAATATAACAAGATTAAAGTGACTTCCAGAGTTTAAGAAATCTTCAACCAACCTGGGTCAAAAGACTGGTAAATATCAAATGTAAAATTTTAGTATCTATTAAGCTAAAAACATTATCAAATAATACTTTAGCTGTTTTTAAAATGCTACGTTAGCAAAATAAAAGTGGCACATTAAAAATGATTATGGAATAATGTTTCATTAGATAAATATATTTAAAAATTATTTTTCTTCAACTTTTACAACATAGTTGCCTGGCATTGAATAATACCATGTCAACAAATATAGTTTAGAATCACTGCCCTGATTTATACCAAGACATAAACAGTTCTATCCACCGTTGTTTTACGCTTTTTATTATATGAGCAAAGATTAACATAGTGGAAAAGGTAAGTAGCTCCTTCATATTAATATAAAAATAGTTTAAACATAGAAGATAGTATTCCTAAACATTGGATAGTATTTCTAAGACCACTGATCATAGGCATTCCACACTTTGAAAACCTTTTTAGTAAAGAAATGTTATGACGAGGACTTAATTTAGGCAGTAATAGTTAAAAAAAAAATAGTGTAATCATACTTTTTAACATATAGAAAATTTTAGGAGGATAGAAGGAAAAATCGATTCTACAGAGTCCTTAAAAATATACCCAACCTACATAAAAATTTTACGACAATCTAGAATCCATTCCATGACCATTGATTCCCAAGACAGTTTTTGTAGTTTTAGTTTTATTAATTAGTGTATAATTTAGGTTACCCAAGTAATTAATAGAAGTCCTCTATTAATTTTTCTATTGTCTTTTATTTCAAACATTAAACTACCACCAATTTCAAAATAAATACTTCAGCCTTTCTCATAATAGGGAACAAGTAAATGAGTATGTTTCTCCAAACTGAGAAAGGACAATGTTACATTCGAGAATCAAACAGAAGGAAGTGGATGGGTTGATCTCCAACTTCATCCCTTTGCTCACAAATTGGCCTTGGGCTGACTCTGTTCAACTCTTATTCTCAAACCAGACAATTGTGATTGTGTGTACAGATTTGCTTGCTTTCCACACTTGTGGTTTAGCAGAAACACTGATGCTCAACAAGGCATAAAATTCATCTAAAATAAATGTGACTGTTCTTTCTTTGTGTAACTGTAACAATGAACAAATTGATACAGTATTTTCTCCACTTAAATATGAAACGAAATCATCATCATAATTCATTATGTATTTCATTATCAACACTCTAGAACATAGATTTAGGAAGCCACTGTTTTTATTAGATACTACGGAGAAAATCTCCCAGAAACTTTTGATTATGCCATCAATCATCGAGGTAATGAAATCAAGTTAATATCTTCCTTACTAGATAAACACTCAAATTTTCACTCTCTTAACACAAATTTAGACCTCAATTCAAGACTCATACTGCAGTATTTTGTTCCAATTATAGTAAAATAATTCCATTCTAGTTCATACTCATTTAAATGGAAACAGTTTCTGAGGGGCAGAGAACATTTGCCATACTGCATATTGAGATCTGATGAATGAAATCTTAATATATAGAATAAAACAAACACAGAAGTACAAAGTGATATTTAATTTTTTTCATATTACCATGTTTATAATTTTTCTCCCTATGAAGAAATTTTAATTGTATTACATTCATTATTTTATTATCCATTTTCCTCTTGCTTTTTGTTAAACTAAATATCTATTCTTATTAAAAACAAGCTAAAATATTTAAAGTAGTATTTCAAAATGGAATAGAGTTTTTCACTGTCTTATAACCACACTGCTAGATTCTTTTGATTTCTCAGGCAAATTTAAAAAAGATAATGAAGGTGGCACAATTTTACTTAAAGATCATGGTTAAAAAGCTCTACACAGGGGGCCGGGGATTTAGCTCAGTGGTTAGAGTGCTTGCCTTGCAAGCGCAAGGCCCTGAGTTTGATCCCCAGCACCAAAAAAAAAAAAAAAAAAAAAATTAAAAAGCTCAACACATTTTATGCCTGTTATCATAATGTGTCTCAATAAATTTATCAAAATGCTCATGAATTCTTTTTTCCACTTTGTTATTAAGTCACAATGGCCGTGAAAGAAGTGTTAATTTTGCCAATTATTCTGTGGATAACAGCAGTTTCTCTTCTAACAATTGAAGAAACATAAAAGAGGCTGAAGTTACTCAAAAAGCAGTCACATTTATGCTGCCTTCTTAATTATTTAAAAAGAGAAATGGGGAATTATTTTCTAGTATAGAAAAAGAAAATGAACAAAAAGTAAATCTCAGTAACTTAATATTTGCTTTAATGGTCACTCTATTAACAATAGAGGATGTTTTCAAAATTGAAAATCCATCTTGTTTCCCAAAACAATATATACTGCTTATTTATTTACTTATTTTTGGTTCTGGGGATCAAACCCAGGGCCTTTGCTCACTGTTTTGTGTTTTATGTTGAGACAGGGCCGAGCTAAGTTGCTGAATTGCCCAGGCTGGGCTGAGACTTGTGATCTTCCTGCCTTATAGACACAGAGACCTGGGATTACAGGTGTACATCACCACTCCTGGTGAATGTGTATAATTTTTAGAGCATGTGTTTTAGCCAGCTTTCCAGTAGCTGAGATACAGTATCTGACACTCACAATTTAAAGGAGAAAATGTTTAATTTGGTTCATGGTTTCAGGGATTCAGTCCATGGTCAGCTGCTTCCAAGGTGGGAACATCATAGCAGAAGGGAATGGTGGGGCAAAGATGCTCAGTTCATGGCAACCAGGAAGCAGAGGAGGGAAGCGGTGCCAGAGAGGAAAGGGTCAGGTACCAGATACAGTATGGAAGGCCTCCATGACCACTCCTGACACACTGGAATTTGCAATTTACTAATCTGTTAGGCTTCATCAATGAAGTTGACATGTCAGGAGTAATGGTCACAGCAATAATAGCAGTCAGTTTTCACTGGGATTTCTCAAAGCAGTATCTCACAGTTCTTGAGTAGATTCTCAATTAGAGCGCTATCTCACTATAATATTTACAAAGAATATTTTTGCATTCTTATTCCTTCTAATGCATTAAATACCAGTACAAATGCTTAGATCCCTGTACATTTGATCTTATAAATAATCATCAGATGGTGGATGGTTGCAGCATTTTTTAATTTACTATGACATTTTTAGAGATAGTTCCTATCAACTTCTATACTTCGGCCTGTGGAATTTATTTTATTTCCATGTTTACAACAATACTGTTTTTTATCTCATACTTGAAATTTTTTTCAAGGTCACATTATTTTGTTTTACAATTATGATTATTTAGATTCCATTCTATTACAATGTTGAAAAATTATCCACTAAATTGGTTGCACACTATTTTGACATACCACTTCAAGTAGACTGTATTCAGTAAATATACTCTGTAGATATTACTGTGTATCTGGGTAATACCAGGCACCGGGGTTCAGATGAGGAATAGTGAGAGATTTTGTTCAATGACTCAAAAAGCTACACCTTATTCTAAAACAACTACTCAGCTTTGTTGCTCTCTGTTCAGCATGATTCTGCATGTAGTATAACTATGTTCTGAGCCACATTCTAGCCCTTAGTGGCTTCTACTAATGGCATGTTAAATGTGTCTTTGATATGTTGTTGAGGCACTGCTCTCTCTTAGGTGAAAGGCTAGGGGGAAGTTTCCCAGGGATGGTGGTCCATGCCTATAATCCCAACACTCAGGAGGGTAGGAGGAGGGCAGAGACTTCAAGACAGCCTGGGCTACATAGCGAGACCCTCTCTCAAGAAAAGAAAGTCATGTCAACTTTAAAAAAATCCCCTTTTATTGAATTGTATCTACACTTTATCTAAGATAAATTTCTTACTATTTCAAGGGTTGAAGATAGAAACATTTTATATTTCCTTATGTTTCATATTTTATAATACCTGGTCAATTTAAATGAAATAGTGGGTTAAATTATGCTTACCTGGCTGTGCAACATTATTTATGGAACTTGTCCATGAGAGGGGACATATTTTTGGAGATCCGGAAAATGGTGTGCTAAGAATAACAAAGGAATGGTGGCAGGGATTATATTCCATCCTATATTCTCTTCCAAATTCCAGAACAGTCTGGTACAACCAAGTGTTTGAAAATTTCCAAGGAAAGTTCTTCAACTGTGTGACAGCCTTTGTATCTCCATACTGCATGTATTGAAATACTTTGAAAATCAGATAAATGTATCCCTTCAAAGTGTTATTTTGTAGCAATCTGGAAAACCATTTGTGTACAGTTCAGTTCTTCTTATACTTTTCTCAGAGTAAAAGTGCATGCATGTGCTCTCTGTTACCATTGATGTTCTTGCACCAAACATATCCATCATCACCTACCATCATCCTTACAACTATGAAAACTGTCTTCCACAGTCATTATTTTTATGGAAACCAACTTTTTCCTTCCTGATCTAAAACCAACAGAAATAAATGATTAGCAGGATGTACCTTACCTCCTCCGACTTAAAATCCTTAAGCTGTGAGGAAAAAATATATGTTGATTTGAAAGCATGGTTTCTGATATAGGTAAGAAAAGAAGTAAAAAGGGCCATTTTTTTCCCCCTCTCCTCTAAATCTCCGGGAAAACTCAAGGAATACTTAATGTTAATCTTCCCCCAGGATTATTTACCATGATTTTATAGCTATCATTGCTTAATGGGATATTTTATGTTTAAAAAAGCTAAAGAGAATTCATATGAAATAGCTAGATTTTTAAAGTAGCATTGTTTAAATATAACAAAAACATACACAAAATGTCATAACTCAATCTGAACTTTAGTTTTATGCTTTGGTAGTTATAGAGTCTCAGAAAATATTTTGAAAATTTATGCAGAAAATATACTATTTCAAATTTATGAATTATGTCTTAAATATCTATGATTAATCTTGATATTAATTTTGTGTACTTTCTGTTTTCTTCATCTTTAAACATTTAAGTGATGTAGTACTGAGAATTTATATGTATCCAAATGCTTTTGAAGATCATAATTTTAAAAAACTCTTTGTTGTCAGTATTTAAAAATATACATATAAATAAAAGAATTTAGATAACCATTTTATGTGTGCATTTGTGTGTGTTATTTCCTTCATTGTGACTTTTGATTAATTATATGCATGTGCTACTCTATCATTCTCTTTCAAGAATTTTGTCTTAGTTTGACTACTGACTCTCATATAATGTTAATACAGGTATCATTAAGCTCTGAGCAATTTGCGGGTTAAAGAATCCTACAATTCTTTAACCAAGGATAGAAAATAAAACAGTAACATATAGACTTCAATTTACTTGATATACTACATTTTCATAATTGAGTGATTCAAGAAGTAATTTTATTTGTAATGACATTTGTCTTGTGCCTGATTTATAAGTGCTGCTGTTTAAAGAATATAAAAACCTAAACTTACTAAACAGATTCCACTCAATATCTACTAAGCAAAACTGCAGTAATTCAAGCACTCATTTTAAAAATAGAATGGCCTAACCTCCAGGACTAGTAGTGACGCAGTGACTTTGCAAACAGACTAGTCTCCTGGTCAATACTAAGTCATGCTGTAGGGTCATTACCACTTCACTGAACCTAATAGAAGTAGGAATCCAGCTGGAATCTTCAGAACCATTTTGAAATGTCAGAAGGAAATAACTTATGGAAACAGACAAGAACATTTCTCAACGAACATAAAGTGGAAATCTGTATCCTAATTAAGTGGAAGCATGATCAGCGAGGTTGGCTTCCAAGACTGGAGTCAAGAAAAATTCCTCTGACAATGTTGAAATTGATACCCCTCCCCCGTAGAATGCCATCTTCACGTGGCTGAATTCTACACATTTCGTCTCAGAGAAGGTGACATGTTCTTGTCAGGCTGAGGGCACCATCATACAATGGTGCACTGTCAATGCTTTTTTTTTTTTCTTTTTTTTTGGTGCCAGGGTTCGAACTCAGGGCCTTGTGCTTGCTAGGCAAGCACTCTGACTACTAAGCTAAATCCCCAGCCCCCTGTCAATGCTTATAATTATCTATATATTCTTTTTCTTTATAACAATAATATTCATCAATTATCACCTCAGATGTGATCCAAAGATTTTATACATGCATATTTTAGCATCAATACCCACTGCTAATTGATATATTTCTATCTGAAAAAAAATTTTGAGGGGTGCTGGGGATTGAACTTGGGGCCTTACACTTCGTAGGCAAAGCACTCTAACACTGAGCTAAATCTCCAACCTCAATCTATTCAAATTTTTAAGGCTATTACTCATTGTCTATCCTCAGCATGTCATTGCCAATGTAAGAGGATATTGTGCATTTTCCTGTTATATTTTAAGAAGTAGTTCCTCCAATGTTTAAAACCAAGTCTAATAAAATACAGTACAATGTTACATGATAACATGAACCTTCCATTCAAAATAAGTTCTAATAAACAGCAATCCCATACATGCCATATTTAATTAAATTGGATAGCTAACGGAAAAGATTAGCAAGTTCTCCCCTAATAGAGAATTTAAGTTGAACAGCAAAAACCTCTACTGCTACACTTAATGTATCTTTATTTGATAGTCAAGATGGAATAGAGATAATTTTTGAAAATACAGATACTGCGATTGGAATCATACTTGAGAAAGGTTTACCTGTTAAAGTAGATGTAAAGAAAGAAATTAAGGACACAGACACAAGTAACACACACTCAAGAAAGATAATACAAAATTGAACTTGAGAGACAATTGGAGTAGAGAGTTGAAAACTGAAAAAGTAGATGATTTCATAAATACAACAATTAGAAAGAGTGCATATAAACCACATGCTCATATGTCACTGGTCCATGTTTTCTTTGTCTGTTTCACCCTGATAATTTTCTATATTTTTGGCTGATCCAAATAGCATGCTGAATTAGTCACTTTACTGAACACCACTCCACCTGCTTTCAGGTAAATTTCTAATAATGCATTGAGTCCAATTTCTTCACCAAAGGATGTTTTCCAAAAATAGACTGAATATACTAACTAATAAGAATATTTCCTTTTAGAGAGGTGCAAGTATTTGGTCAAAGTTCATAACATCCTTGGTTTACTTTAAGGCTTATTTAGATATGACTGAAGAATTGGTGACCTTACTCATCTTTAAATTAGGACTATCCTTACTATCACAGCAACAACTAAGTCATGATTAATAATTACTTTGAAATACAGCTTTGCCTGAAATGTGCGATGCTAATGAAGGTATATTCCAGGCTTTTATGAGTTTATTTGCCAATTAAGGACTTCATCCTATCTTTCATAGTGGTTTAACATTTTTTGCCTTGTATAAGAAGAATGTTTTCAAAAACTTCAGTATTATGCTCTTAATCTTGGTGAACATTTTGTTAAACCTTGTGGATGACATTCTCACATCTCTGTGATCTTAGTTCATGAAAGAAAAAGCCAGGGCAGAACGCTTTATCAGCTAATCCTCACATTTTACTTTCTTGCCCATGGGACACACTCCCATTTTAGCTGACAGCTGTAAATTTTTATAATCACCGTGTGATATCTAGTTCTTGCAGTTTGCTGGCCACTTTGTCAGCTGTACTGACATTTGATAGCTAGCCTCTACCAAAAGTACTTTGTGGGGAGATTGGTACTTTCTTTCTGTTGACTTGAAGCACCCCTGTGGTAGGACACTCATTCTGCAAAGCAAGCAGACTGAGCCCTGTCCAGAACACTCCCATGCCAATCAATTACAAATGTCAATGAGGAGATTAGACTATGACCCTCTCGTGGTAAACGATGCATGTAATTTTCACAGAATCATTGTGTTAAACAAGCTCCAAAGGAAAGCAGAGCTCTCAATGTTTTTCATTTTCTTTTATGAATTAGGTAATACCAAATCTGACTTTTGTCCTTCTGTTCCATAGTAATTTGCTCTCCTGGATGATGAAGTAGAAAGAGAATAAAACTGCTACTCAAATTTCAAGTTTCCTCTCAGTAATTCTCAGTTACTGTGTATCATGCATATTTAGGAACTCTCTATTGACCCTGAGTGAGGAAGGGATTGAAAAAAAAAAAAGAAAGAAAAGAAAAGAAAGGTTTCTGCCCTTAAAAATGTTAAAACCATTCACGGATATTTTTTTCCTAGTCTTGGGTCTGGCTGTTCATCTAACTAACAAGGTTGTTCACAGAACAAAATCTTGCAATTTACATGCAATTCAGTTCTTCGACTTTTACTTGCAGGGATCTTAATTTTAATAGTAAGTCTATGTATTTTTGTTTTCTCCTAACTCCAAAGATTTTTTCCATTTTTCTTTTCTAAAATTTATGAAACTACTTTTATGCATAAGTTTATAAACCATTTTGTGTTAATTTTTGTATAAAGTATGAGGTTCATATCAAAGTTATTATTTGGTGACTTTTAAACAATTTGTTCTTATTTATTTTCCAACAATACTTTGAAAAGTCTATATCTCTTCAATTAAATTGTTTTTGTAGCTTTGTCAGTGGAGCGTCCTTATGTGATTCTCTTTCCGAGTTCTCTGTTCAAGTCCATTAAGCTATGTGTCAATTATTATGTAAGTAGCATACTGATTTACTTGTCTAAAATATTTTAAAAACTCTCCAAACCCCAAATTTAAAATTCAGTAAGAAAATGAGATAAAAGATGTGAAAATACATTTTACTGAAAATAGAGAAAATAAATACACAGATGACAAACACAAAAAATATTCAGTATCATTTGTCATTACTGAATCACTTACTAAAACCACAATGTGAATTAAGACCACATATTATTAGAACTCTAAAATTTCAAATATTGGAAACTTCAATGGATGGCCTGTTTGAATTGGGAAAACTGGAGAACTCCAATGATGGCAAGGATACAAAGAAACTGTATCATTTATATATGACTAATAGGAATAAAAAATATTATAACCCTGAAAAAAA
>PVJO010031359.1:0-14416 GCA_004026905.1 Hystrix cristata
AATATCTTCCAAGGTTTCAGTTTACATTTTATATCTCTTTATATTTTTAGGAAGATAATTTTAGCTCCTTATATACATTGCTTCTGCTTTCCAAAACTTACATTAAGGTAAAATTTTTATTTCAGTAGGCATTTGCCTTTATTTTTGGTGTACTTGTGATTGAACCAGACCCTTCTTTGTGAGCTGCATTCCCAGTCATTTATTTATTTATTTATTTAGAGACAAAGTCGTGCTAAATACTTAAGTTGCTCAGACAGGGCTTGAATTTGTGATCATACTGCATCAGCCTCCCAGAGTCCTGGGCTTATGAGCATATGCGAGCACATTTGGCTTCTAACTTTATTTTTATAACTGCTTGCACTCATTTCATATGCATGTCATTCACCTACTGAATAAACATAATCTTTAGTAATTGTTTCCTTGGTTGCTACTGTAACTTAATATCAAGGTGTTATGCAACATCAGATGTTTGGGGATATGTGCTGCTTTTACATCACATAAAAATTCCGTGCTTCATGTCAGTTGTTCAAACTCAGCAGAAGACGTGCAGAGTCTTCTGTAGCTGCAGGAGACTGGTAGCCTTTTCTCAGCAGCCAAGACAGTGTTCTTGCTTCCTATTGTTGGCTATAGATCCCAGCTGATGCAGTGTGCCTGGTAACTCAGGAGGTTTCTACCACTGAGGCAGTCAGGCCCTGTACTTTATCGTCTTCCTAGTAAAGCTGCAGAGTTTCAGATCCTTAGCACTGCATTGGCATTGGTTTTGTCTTTACTGTTTTCTTTCAAATAGTATATCCAGGATAAGTCTGCAGACAACATCCCTTTTTTTCGTTTTTAAAATTATTAAATTTTTGTTTACTTTCCACAGTATTCTAGCTTCTTGTACCTTGAAGAGAGAAAATGTCTTGAATTTATATAAAGAAATTTATAATCTCCCACTTTTAGAGATTAAATTCATTTTGTAAAGATTACTCTTTTCATGGCAATACTTTGTTGGTGAATATACTACAATAATTTAAAAATCATAAATATTTTATGTGGTTATTGCTCATAGTAGGCTACAAACACTTTGAGTTCAGAAATTGTATATTAGACACCATTTGTAGATTACCTAATATTCTTTCTGCTCATCTTATTTACTAATAAATCTCCACTTTAATTTGGAGTGGATATATGCCAACTAAAAATGTATTTCCTCTTTCATTTAAATTATTAGTAGATGTTTGAACAGTTTGGCTGAGACTTAAAGACAGTTCATTTGTTTAGTCTCTAGGAGGGCCATATTGGAGGCTGACCGACGGGCATGTGTGTTGTTTCTTGTCCACGTCCTTCTTGTGTGAAATGTGGACATGAAGTTGAGTGTGGCAGCCTCCTCACAGCTTTCACATCTAGTAAGAGCAGAATTTATCATTCTCATGGCCATGAAATAAGAGCTCTACCTTGCAGTATGACTGTGTCATCCCACTTTTTATGCCCACACCTAAGCCAAGATAGGATGTCTATGCATCACTATAAGATTATTTATAGTAACTGAAGTCCAGGAGCAATAATTCTCTATTTTCATCGACATGATCTAAGCAACATGTATTACTGAACTTGGAACTCATATCCTCCTAACAATATGGCTGCTATCTGATGGGGGAGCAGTAAAATAGACGTTGGGATGTTCTCTACAATATGGACTTACCAGTCCACATTTTTAGTCACTCAACACACATAAAGTGGTACCTCGGTTCACAAACTTAATTCGTTCCGTGATTCTGGGGAAGATGGCTGTAGTCATGTTGGTCACCCAATGTGGGATCTCAAACAGAAGCAAAATTTTGCCAAACACTTCTGTTTGTGAACCAAATTGTTCACAAACAGAAGCATTCGTGAACTGAGGTATTGCTATGTTCTTTTTCTTACTTACACATTTAAAATTTTTATGCATGCATAAAAGAACTCACTCTATAGGAAGATAATCTAAGCTTCTTTTCATCTAAAATATTGTCCCTCATCCTTTAAGAACACTCTCAGCATAACAATTCCCACAATACTTTGCTGGCCTGTTCTCCCCTTGCCAGGTTTTCTGCTTTCTCTCTGCTTCTGATGTACCTTTTGCATGCTTTAATAAACGTACTTGTCTCACTTGATAACAACCATCATATTATTTGTCTAATAATCTTAACTAAAAGGCCTATCTCAGTCATTGTTGCTAGAACATGTCTTAGTCAATTTTGAATAATCATTAATTCAATATTTGGAAATTCTGTAATATTTATTGAATTGTCAGTAATTCCATCAGGCCTATTTTAGTTCATATTTTCTTTGTAGCTACGTTGTTTTGGAATATCAGGAAAGGAAGCAGGGGCATGTTATAGCTATTTAAATAAAAATTTTAAAAAGTTTTAGTAATTAAAGCATCTCTGTAAATATGCTAATTGTCCTAAACTTTTAATGGCTGAACAATAACAAATAACTTTAAAACATAACTATATTTTGAAAAATAAGAATGAACTTCTTTTAGGTTAAAATAAAATCCAACTATGAAAACAATTCATTGCTTATGGGTGCACCTGCACTTCTCTGTCTGTCTGTCTGTCTGTCTGTCTCTCTCTCTCTCTCACACACACACACACACACACAACATGCACACACACATTGTAATATCAGTGTTTATTTCCTTAACATGATCATTTAGGTTTTAATAATGTTACACAAATATGATTGGAAGATAAAATAGCAGCATAGTTTGCCTAATTGCACTTACTTTAAGTGTCATTTTTTTCGCTGTTTCTCATTTTAAACAATAGTCCAGATAATTATTTTATTACAAGAATAAATATGAACAGTAATAACAACAACATGACAGTATAGAATTCTTAGAAGATTTAAATAAAAAAGGACAAATGCACTCAAAAATCAAAATCTTATTTTTCTGAAAAGGTAAGCATTTTATTTTTCAGCTAGAATTCATAAATTTAAATAAATGTGGAAACAGTAAGTTTAGAAATAAATGAGCATAACCAACTAACTTCTACTTAGGAGGAATAGCAAATGTAGTAGACACAGATGTGGCACACAGCCAGGTGATTTTTAAACAGCAACAATACTCATAAATATATTTTTAAAATTCTGTCTATACACCTCTTCGTATGGCCATAAATAATGTCCAGGTTAAATGAAAATGTTCCATTTGAAGTGTACTGTTACCCATTCTGTCCTTTATCAGCTTCACATGTGCAGTTCTAAGGTAAACATGCATCACACACTTGAAAATTTTGATTTCAAATCTTGACAGCACATTTCCAAAGGTATAACATCTTAATCAAATTTAAAAATAAAACATCCTGGTGCTGAGCCTGGTTGTAAACCTAAAATTATATAACATACATGTTTTTATGCTTTGTCAATTACATTTGAAATAGGGGACTGTTTGTTTCAGCCCTTCTAAAAATGAGACGAGGATGAGAAAACAACCTATTTCCTTATTAGGATCAGGAGTCAAAGGACTCAGCCAGGAGCCGCAGGCTTCAAGAGCACAGAAGATTAAGACATATATTGGATTCATGATGGAGGGCAGAAAGTTCATTTTCAAAATAAAACAGAATTTTATTCATATTCCTTTTAAAATTCAGATTGCCATTTGCCAGCTGACCTGTGACACGGCGGCAGTGTATTACATTTTCAATGAGCAGTCTGTCTGGAACTGCTAGTGGCAGAAACTGCTTCCTGGTTTCTCGGTTTGTATTTTTTTAAGTAAGATATTGTTGTCAGAATTTTAGACGGTGCAAACAGGGGCAAGGTAACATATTTATTTTTAATAAAGAGGAGATGTAGAATCGTACAGTCATCAGCATTATGCATGGAATAATCGTGCTTAAAAACACACACAAGTGCTCAGGTAAAGTGTGTATATGGGACAGTCAAAGATGAGGATGCCAGCATCTCAATGAGAAATAAGGGCAGGCCAAAAAATGAATCTTTATTTAAAAAATAAATACACGCGAATGCCTTTTAAAACAAGTTTTGGTAGAGTGCAAGTCAAGCCAAGGTTTTCTATAGTCAGGGACTAGATTTATCCAGCTCACCATCTGTCAAAATTATATTATAGACGACACATATGCATAGATACAAGACCACTGATTTTCATATATATTAAAACCTGAAACTACTGCAGGATATGAAAACCTACAAACTGTTACGCCAAAAGGCTTACATCTAGAACTTTTTTCCTTCACATTGTTTTAATTCTACTCTCTCTCTGACCTGCTTTCAGGAAAAGTGGACATGCAGTCATTAGAAACACATACAAATTAGGGATCATTTAAGAAAAATCAAAATAGAAACTTTTAGAAAATATAAGCGTAAGAAAAGGGATGTCTTCGTCCTTCACATTTGGATTTGCTTTTGTGTGCGAACACATCCAGTTAAAATGTAGAAAGGTAGATTTAAGATGACAATGAGGACAGCTTTTAATACCAAGTAAACAAAGATGATGTTTGTAAAACCAGAAAACTAGCAATAATGATGATACAGGTGACCAGCTGAGTTGACTTGAATCAAGACAATGCTGCACGTATTTCACCCTTGAAAATACCTTTGTGGTGCGAGTTATGCTTGTGCTATTTTTGTTAACCTCTCAGATGAGAAACAAAGGAAGACAAACATAACAGTTTTGCCTGTGCGATTTGGTACTATACTTTCAAAGCGGAAACAAATGGAGTAGAGAACCTCTAACCTCATATTTACTTTGAACAGAACATATTTATACATTAAGAATCACATATATGCTGGATAAGCAGCATTGGCTTTAATCCATTTGTCACATTTAACTGAATGATTGGTTTATAAGTACAGCTCTTACGCTTTCTTCTATCCTAGTAAATATAATAGTAAAATCATATCCTGCCATGTGAATGATACAATTATGCCATTTTATCACCAATATCACACATGTTACACATTTTACAATTTATTCTACATACTAACTATCATGGATGATTTTTTATTTAGTAATTTTTATTTAAAAATGACAGCAGAAGTAAATTGAATGACAATGGATTTCACTTTAGGAACAGCTGTTCCACAAGCAGATAATTTCTATTATAATTTAAAATGCATGACAAGAAAGGAAAAGAAAACTGGATTTTTGCTGTAGACTCTTCCCAAATGTGTTTGCATATTTATCACTATAGTTTAATCTCTGTAATATCTCTGAATTTTGATCCACAAGGTATCAAAACCCATCTAAGTTCTTAATGGATAAGGTGCAAATAAAAGTGTATATCATTCATTTTTAAATTTTTCGCATTTAAATAAAATAACACATCTTATTATCATGAAATATTACATTATTTCTGATCTTTAAGTATCTGGCTTTTTTGCAGTAGCCAATAAGGAAAATGGAAAAATTATTGCGCTATAAGCTTTCTTCTATTTTAATTACTAAAAGAGTGTTGTGCATGCCATGTCTATAATGTTTAAAACAAAAGAAAAGCTTCTCACCAAAAGAAAGCACAGTAAAGAGAGAAAAGGGAGAGAGGGAGGGAAGAAGAGAGAAAGAAAGAAATAAATACGTACATTTTAAATGCAATTGAAGTAATTTGGGATAATTTGATTTACATGTGCCATATGTCAAATCATACACTGCCCTTCCCACAAACACATTCCAAACACTATCAAAAGCCTGCAAATCCTGATATTCTGGCTTTATCTGTGACAAAATATTAGTCCAGTCTTCCTAGACCTAGTGCTATAGAACAGATTTCATTACATAGCATTGTAAATGACTGTCAAAATTGATGAAATTAGTGTCTTTTAAGCTATAATGTGCTTGGCATATGTCACTGGGAATGTTTTCCAGTAGCTCACACAAGCATCAAACAAAATTTTGAATTTTTTCCTATTGACTAACGATAAATTGATTTATTCTAAAATTTTTAAAAAGTTTCGAGCCAGAGATTTAACTAGTTGAACTCCAAACACAAAATGGGCACGAACTTTAGCAATACAATGAGATTGAGATTGCTTGCTCACTGGGCTAATTCTCCCAGAATCCACTGTTCATCTCATGACTCCTTATGAAATACAGAATCCTTAATTGGTCTGTGCTTCTCCAACATGTTTTTAATGAAAACGCAGCACATAACTCTTAGTTTGTTGGCTGCCAGAGCCCAATTTACAAAAGTGGGAGTGCAAGATAAGAAAAGAGTACATCTGCAGAGCAGGCTGCGCAATGAATCACACGGTGCCAGAGTTGAGTAGAATATAATTGAGTCCAACATCTCTGAGCACATTCACCATAATTAATGATAATCTGTAACGGAGGAATCTGAGATTCCAGTTCAGAGAACTGTTTAATTAGGCCAAGTAATGAAAGCAGAAGCAGTACAAGAATATGGCCTGTCTCATGATTAATGATTCATGCTACTGAACACAAAAGTGCCGCACCGTTAACTCTAACGGATGCTGCATCTCTCTGGCATTTACAAAATAGTGAAATGCATGCATTTTTGTATTTTAAAGATGTAACTGGCAGTATCCTTTTCTGAGCTATTTACATGATAAATATGGTTCCAAAGGTAACTGTCTTCTTCACAGATTCTTTGCTCTGGGGTAGTTTAAGATAAATATGGTATCTGCCTCCACATCAGTATTAAGGCAAGTGCCATTCTAGCACGGGATAATTAGCACTTTCACTTTCTCTTTCCAAGTTACTGAAACACTATTTTCAACCTGATTTTTTGTTTTAAGAAAATGTGTGTTTATTATATAAATCATACATCTTAATTTTATGTAATATTCACTTATTTGGAAAATGATTACAAAAACACTGGATTAAGGATCATACGTAAAGTCTAGAAAAATAAAGCATGCTTCACAGATATTATTTTGGAAGGTCAGAGTATAAAATGTCCTTCCAGGGGACAGCAATCTAATATTGGGATTACCCTGCAAGAATGGGACAACACAAAAGGGAAAATGGTTTGCCTGAGGCCTTGACTTACAAGCCAGTGTACATAGATTTTATGCCACTACTTACTCAGGGGTTCAATAAAATAAGGAATAGTACTTATCAGGGAGCTATACGCAAGGTCTGTGATAAGACAACCTCCATTACAAAATGTCACTCTTACATCTGATGTGCTCTGTTTACAAGGAAACTGGACCTCGTTCAGGGCCTACCACAGAAGTGTCTGTGGCTCAGCACCTGTCTGATCTCATATTAATTCAAAAGACAATTTTACCCATCACGTGGCTTAGAAAAACAGACCATTAAGTGCATCATTCTCCATACCCCGCCTTCCCATGCACAGAGACACATAGTCAAATCACAAAACTGCAGCTCTGGTTCGATGCTCGAATAACTCCTGTTGGCCAAACAGAATATATGACCTCACTGGCAAAATAACTTCAGAGTTGCCGATAGGACAGGATCCAAGTCACCCCAGAACAAGTGACAGCCATGTAAAATTTCAATGCTTATCTTCAAGTAATCCAAAAGAAAATGTTGCACATCTTTCAAGTAACCTAAAAAGTGATCTGATCTTTCAGGGATATTTTGTAGAAAATTATTGATGACAAGATAAGGTAAATGGGACAATTCAATTAAACATAAAATTCTAATTTATTCTAAAATTTCAAATATATAAAAATATATGCTTAAAACTTGCTACTCACACTGAAATATTTAGTTTTTAATAGTACTCTTTTGTAAGAGTAAGCACATTCTTTTGTTTACCTCTGTAAGAATTGTGTGTTTATACATAGAATGATCTACATTACTGTATAGACATAGATGACATTTTCATCACATACAAGAGACAATGATAGTCTTGAAAACTGAAAAACAAATGCATCTAATCGAAGGACTTCAAATGAACTTCTATTTATTCTTTAGCTACTTTGATTTTTTATATATTATAATTTAATATAAACGATTACATAGTGGTTCAACCTATAATTTGTGTACTCAAATTATAGGTTGGTGTCATGAAAGCAATAGACCTTCAGTAGAAAGCACACTGTGAATTTTTGTTTTTCCCTGGGCTGCAGCATCAGGGTCACATCTCTTGCTCTGCTGGGCAGCAGCGGCAGCGAGCTGCAGCTTCCAGTCAGCCACGCGATCATGACAGTAATCAGCCAATACGCTACCGCATACGGGGTTGCCAGCGTTTTTTGGATATCGTGTTTTGTGTTTTCGCATCCCATCATGTCTACAAAATGCCTATCTGTGCGTGTACATGAGATAGTCAACACTTTATTATAAAATAGGCTTTGTGTTAGATAATTTTTCCCAACTGCAGGCTAATGTAAGCGTTCTGAACACTCTTAAGGTAAGCTGCACTAAGTCGTGATGTCTGCTGGATTAGGTATCTACTGATAGATTAGATATACTAATGCACTTTGATTCGTGATATTTTCAATTTATGGTGGGCTTTTCAGGATGTAACTTTAGAGTAAGTCAAGGAGCACCTATGTATTCAAATAATTACAAATAACATTGTTTTTAGCTCCATAGATTGTGGAAAATAGAAAGAGGAACAAAAGCTTTTATAATGTGTGAAGTTCTGAAAGAAAGAAACTGCATTCGCAATTTTTTTTACAAAGCATAAAAATAGTTAATTAAAAAATTTCTATATGCTATTCACTGGGCTACACAATTGGGTACATTAATTCACTTATTTTTTCAGCAATAAAACTGATAAAATAATCACTATATTTCAAATTATATAGATGAGAACATGCAAGCTATTTTCTTAGTATATAACAGAAAAAATTCATTTTATCAGTGCATCGACAGGATTTTATATACATTTCTCATATAAAAGGTGATGGTGGCTCCAAAGTGTCATTAGGAAGTCTAAATTCTATCTTTCTGCTCTGTCATACTCAGTAGGACACCATATGATCAAAGATGGCTGCTACAGTTCCAGCTTTTACATTCCTACTCCAAACAATAGGGAAGCAGAGAACAGGGAAAGGGTTTGTCCTTATTTTAAAGTGCCTTCCCAGGGGTTGAGGATTTAGCTCACTGGCAGAGCACTTGCCTAGCAAGCCCAAGGCCCCAAGTTCAATCCACAGCACCCACTCCAAGTACCTTCCTATATAAATTGCATACAAAATTAATACTTAAATGATATAAGCCAAAATCTACTCATATTAACACATGCAACAATAATATAGTCAGGACACGTGATTTTAAACTTGATAGCCATGCATTCAACTTAAATTAGTGTTATATCAACAAGGAAGAGGACAATACAGACACAATAGTCTGTTAGCATACAGGTATCAGAAATAAACCCATACATCCATAGCCAATTTATCAGAAATACACCCGTACATCTATAGCCAATTGATACTCAATAAAACACCCAAAACATACATGGAAGAAAGAACAGCCTCTTCAATAAATAGTGTGGCAAAAACTGGGTCACTACATACAGAAGATTGAAACTTGACACAAACTTCTTGCCTTGTACAAAAATCTACCCAAAATGGATCTACAACATAAATGTAAGATCTGAACTTTGAAAAAATATGCTTGTTTTTAACTAAAGTAAAGTTAAATTAGAAACTTTTAACAGAATAATGTTAGGAAAATCCTAAAATATTTGGAAATTAAACACCATTTTGTATCAGTGAATAATCGCAAGGAAAAATAGAAAATGTTTTGAGGTGAATAAATATTAAAACATCATATATAGCTTTATGGGAGACAGTTGAAAAAGCTCTTAGAAGATTGGTTGAATTAGTTTTTGCAACTACAATTATATAATCATATAAAATTATACATGCAGATATATAATTGCGTCATATATACTTTATAATATAAAATACATTAGAATATGTGTAAACAAAATATAAAATATATAATTCATATAAATAAAATCAATGTACACCCTAAGAAAGTAAGAAAAATATTAAATACAAGCAAGCAAAAGGAAATAATTAAGGTATCACTATATATTAATGAATTTGAAAAAACCAACAAAAATATCTATCAGATAAAAAGTTGATTCTCTGAAACAAACAGTAAAAGTGATAAACTTTGGTCAGCTTGAAGGAGAAGAGACGAAGAAAGGAGGAGAGAAGCAGTGAAATGAGAGTTGTCAAAACTGCTGCTATCAGGGATATATTTGCAAATCTGACAGTAAATAGTAGAATAATATGAGTTAAACATTATTAACAAATTTAATCCCATAAACTCAGCAACTTCAGTGAAATTGGTAAAATCCTTACACCTTACTCAAGAAGAATACATAATCTGAATTGTCAAATATACGTTGGTGGACTTGACTTTGTAGGCAAAAACCTTCCAACAAAGGAAACATCAGGTCAATATGGCTTCACTAGTGGTTTCTAGCAAACATTTACATAAAAAGTAATTCCAGTTGCACAAGTTTTCTTGCAGAAAATGGAAGTGAATATTTTTCACTCATTTTATAAGGCCAGCATTCCTTTGATATCAAAATCAAGCAAAAGATAAGAAGAAATAAAGTTTCAAAATCAAGCAAAAGATAAGAAGAAATAAAGTTGCAGAATAATATTATATATATGTGAATACTTAACAAAATATTAGCAGATGGAATCCACTAATATATAAAGGAAGAAAATATCATGAAAATGTGGAGTTTATCTTGGGAATCCAAATGTTTCAGCATTTGAATACCAGTCACATTACATCACATTACCCATAGTTCTACGTAAAAACAACTGGAGAAACAGATATAGAAGGAAACTTTTGACATAACTTTTTTTAGATTTTTATTAAAATTTATCCAAAATTACACAAACTTACAGGCAATTACACAAGCTTACAGACCACAATTAATCGTACCTTTTGCTTATGACAGTGAGCAATGTAAACAACCACCTACATACAGCAGTAAGTCACAACTATATAAAATTACTATAGTACCCAGGGAATGTGTCACTGATTTAAGTTTGGTTTATTAGGTTCTTATTTTTAATATTTCATTATTCCTCTGGATTCCCATTCCCCTCCCCCTTTGCTCTCTTCTTGTTCCCTTGAGCCCTTTGTCTATTAGCTTATATCTAACACTTTGTCTTTTTGTATTCATTGTTTACCCTTTTCTTTTGTTTGTATCTTACCTCACTAAATGAGGCATACCATGTGGTATTCCAGCTTGCGAGATTGGTTTATTTCACTCAACATTATATTTTTCAGGTCCATCCATTTTCCTACAAATGACTCTAGTTTGTCATTCTTTATAGCTGAATAGTATTCCATTATGTATAGATACCACATTTTGTTTAACCAGCTATCCATTGATGGGTATATGGGTTGCTTCCAGAATTTAGCTATTACAAATTGTGCTACTATAAACATTGTTGTGCAAGTATCTCTGTAGTATGATGCCTCTAGCTCTTCAGGAAAGACACTTAGTAGGGGAATGGCTGGGCCATATGGGTGGGTCTACATTCAGACTCTTGAGAAATCTCCATACTGATTTCCATAATGGTTGTACTAGTTTGCATTCCCACCAACAGTGTAGGAGGGTTCCCTTTTCATCACAGACCCACCAGTGTTTGTTATTGTTCGACTTCCTAGTGATTGCCATTCTTTCTGGGGTAAGGTGGAATCTTAGAGTTGTTTTAATTTGCATTTCTCTAATAGCCATAGATGTTGAACATTTTTTCATATGTTTATTGACCATTTGTATTTCTTCCACTGTGAAGTATCTGTTCACTTCTCTGGCCCATTTCTTGAGTGGGTCATTGATTTTAGGTAGTTTAAGATTTTTGAGTTCTTTGTATATTCTAGATATTAGTCTTCTGTCTGAAGAGTAGCTAGCAAAGATTTTTTCCCATTCTGTGGGTTTTCTCTTCACCCTACTAATTGACTCTTTTGCTATACAGAAACTCTTTCGTCTAATGTAGTCCCATTTGTTTATACTTGTTATTTCCTGTTCGATTGGGGTTCTGTTTAGGAAGTCCTTTCCTACTCCTATGTCTTTAAGTGTTTTACCTATTCTGTCTTCCAGAAGGTTTAATGTTTCTTTCTTGATGTTTAGAGCTTTGATCCATTTTGATTTTAATTCAGTATATGGTGAAAGATGTGGGTCCAATTTCATTCTTCTACAAATTGACAACCAGTTTTCCCAACATCATTTGTTAAATAGGCTATCTGTCCTCCAATGTATGTATTTGGATCCTTTTGACATAATTTAAGATCTGTTTTTAATAATAAAAATGTCATCCAACTAAATATAGGAGTTAAAGTCCTCAACTAGATAGAGAATCTCCATCAAATAACTGCAATTTACATAATATGTAATTGTTAAAGACTCTTCTTTCCTAAACTTTTAAAGGAGTGCATCCCAAAGGTGATTTCTCATACCACTCCTGATCAGCATCAGAGTGGAGAGTCCAACACTGTAACAGACAAGAAAAATAAAATAGATCTTTGGAGCGAGGCTTGAGCTTGCATGTCAGGCCGCTTCCCCGCGCAGATCTGCGCTGGCTCCGCCCCCTCCCGGGGAAGACAGCTCTGGACTCCATCGTGGGCAGGAGGCTTGAGCTTGCAGGTCAGGCCACTTTCCGGTACGGATTTGCGCTGGCTTGGCCCGCGCACCAGCAGGGTGAATGTCAAATAGGGTGGGAAACACCTTGCACTGAAAGCACTGTTACCTCTCTCCCTCAGTGTCTTCTTCTTTTTTTTTTTTTTCCTTTTCCCATTTCTCTTCTGATATAAGCCATCACTATCTGGTAAAACCAACAATACCCACACCACTAAGGAAAATTTTAGAGACATAAACTATAAGGAGACGTGGGTGGGCTACCAAAGATCCCCCAGATTGCTACAGTCTGACAACTGCCCCCAGACTTCATGCTTGGAGGCCAGGATCAACATAATACCCAGCACTGACCACTGCAGGCATGGTAGGGCGAACGAGCACAGAATCAGGTTTCAGCCTGTGCCCCCCACAGAGTGGTGGCCATCAGAGAAATCCCACTGTATGTGTATGTATACATAATATATGTATATATTGGTTTTGTTTCTCCTTATTTTCTCTTTCTCTTATTCATCCTGATACCTGTCCAATACATTCTCTTGTCTACATATTCTTTCTTGTTTTTGTTGTTTTGGTTTTTACTTTTATTGACTCCTGCTTGGCTCATATCTTTCCTTCCTTAAGGAAATGCTGTTTTTCCTTTTCTTCTTGTTTTCTCTCTCTTTTTCCTTTTTCATATGAGTAAATATTGTATAGAATTTACATGGTTTGACCCACTACTATCACGTTTCACTGTTTGTAAACTATCTACTCAAGTTTCCCAAAGCATAAGTAATATCCTATTGTAAGTTTTACATCTAATAGAACTTTCCTCATTACCTCTATATCTTTTCCAATCCCTCGTTATCCTTGCTACAAGCAGGGGGGAAAAATCACTCTACTAACAAAATACCCACTACATGCAAATTCCTGGTTTAGATTGGATTCTGCTTTATGACGGTGTAGACCTTGCTCTTATGGTTAAAGATACAAAGTTAATTTCTACCACAGTAGGTCAATTTCATGAATGTAATTGATGCTATTGTTAATGTACTAGTGTAACAAGTGTGCCATACAGGCTATAACCAATTGTACATTCTCATATAGTAATACTGTAATTATCTGAGGTAATAATCATTAACATACTCCAGGGTCTTGAGATAACCATGAGAGCCAAGAATCACATATGCCTAGAAGACACTGAACAAACAGGACTCTCCTAAAAAGTATTGATATTTGTCTTCAAGCAACCTCCCATAATCAAAATATAAAAATCAGCACTGAAACTAAAAGGGGGGAAATACATATAGATACCAAAAAAAAATAAAAAGAAAGAAAATGTCGAGACCCCGAAGTAAAATACAACCCCAGAGCCCCAGCTCATCCAGAACAAATCCAGAGGACAATGAAATAGAGGAAATTGGAAAACACTCAACCAAACTTTCAGAAATGATAGCAGCAGAAGTTAAAAAACAGATGGATGAGGTTATAGAGAACATCAGATTAGAAATAATTGGTCAAGTTAAGTCAGAGATAATGACCATAATGAAAGACCTGCTTAGTGAATTTAGAGTAGACACACATAAAAAAACAGAGGAGCTTAGAAAAACAATGGAAAACTTGACCACTCAATTCAGGAAAGAAATGGAACCCATGAAACAGATCCAAACAGATGTCCAAGAAATCAAAAACTGTCTTGAAAGTATACGCAGTTGATTAAATGAGAGTGAAGACAGAATCTCAGAACTAGAAGACAGGACTGCACTTTATGACCATGAAAAGGAAAACTTCTTAAAATTAACTAGAGTCTATGAGAAATCAATACAACAACTGCAAGATGATGCAAAGAAGAACAATATAAGATTGATTGGAGTGAAGGAAAAAGAAGGAGACAGTGCAAAGGATCTAAGAAG
>PVJO010031360.1:0-14421 GCA_004026905.1 Hystrix cristata
AATGACCAATGATGTTGAACATTTTTTCATATATTTATTTGCTATTTTTATTTCTTCATCTGAGAAATGTTTATTCATTTCAGATGCCCATTTTTGGATAGGGTCTTTAAATTTGGGGGGTTTGATTTTTTTTGAGTTCTTTATATATTCAAGTACTACACTTCCATAAAAAAGAATAAACTACAGTCATTTGTATGTAAATGGATGTTCCTTGAGAACATACTATTAAGTGAAATAAATCAGACACTTATCAATACACATTGAATTGTTTCTCTGATATGAGAAACCGTAAGTGTAAATAAGGACAAAGGGGTATAATAGATATTATGTTAAAAAAAAAGATAGTATTCAAAAGAGAGGAGAACTAGATAGGGAAAAGGGAGATAAAGAAGGAAGTTTAAAAGAAAAGTAAGATGAAAGGGAAAAAAATGGAAAAATGTAAATAAACTTGTTGCAAATAGAGAGGGGTGGGTGAATGGAAGGGAGAGGAAGAGGGGGGAAAACCAAGATACATCATGTACAGGTACAAAATAACCATGTTGATTATGATCATTATGTATACAATATACCAATACATGTTCTTAGTAAAAATAAAAATTAAAACAAAAAACAAAAAACCCCCCAAAAACAGATCATTATAAACTAAATATGTTTTCTGTGTCTACTGATTTTTTCCTAAGACAAGATCATCACAATGTTGTCCTTAAAGAAATTCTCCATATAATTTGGGTCAAACTCATATACAGTTTTGTGTCAGTATTTTCACTCAACATTACATTACCTGCATTTTGTTTTTTCCTTTTTTTGGCTTTTTGAGGCACAGTCTTACCATATGGTTGAGGCTGATCTTGAATTCATGATCCTCCTGCCTTGCCTCAGTCTCCTGAGTGCTATTAAAGATGTTGCTTAACCTCTTTAGCATCGGTTTCTTTATATGTAACAACAGGGACAATAATCTATTTCCCTGGACTATCCATGTGGAGGAACCAAAAACAATGTGATCTGTAGTGTGCTTTCAGTAAACATTGTTTTTCTTTCTTTATCAATAACTTTGATTTGTGAAAGTCACACTTTAAAAGGATAAAATGCTATTTCATGTTTATACATCTACAAATGAGTTTCAGAGAGAATGAAGTGGTTATTTTAAAATAGAGATGTAGTGTGCATCTCTATATGAGTATGTACAAAGAATTTATGTCATCCCCACTCTAACTGTATGCAAAAATCCTGGGCTGTGACAGGCTTGTCTATTATATTTTGTCTTAGATGGATTCAGGCTGTGGCTACTAACACAGGGTTAGATAAGACATCAAATATATTTTTGATGTCTTATAATTAGTTGGTTAAAGGTGTCAGAAACTAGGAATCTTAGATGGGAGTCTAAGACAGCTTGGTTTTAAATATGTAGTAGCTGAGATGCTTCAGGGCCAATATCTGTTAGACACGTAGACGCAATGCCCCAGGTCCATATATTTCTTGGGGCCCATAAAATTTTTTAATTTCATGTAAAATCAGAAAAAAAGAATTTTTAGGTCAAAGACCATTTATCAATATATGACATTAATACATTCATCATTATACCAATGTAGTTGTAACATACAGTGTTTACTTGTTTATTATTATTATTATTATTATTATTATTATTATTATTATTATTATTTTTGGTGCCGGGGATTGAACTCAGGGCCTTGTGCTTGCAAGGCAAGCACTCTAACCACTGAGCTAAATCCCCAGCCCACTTGTTTATTATTTTTATGGAGCACAGGCCCACAAAGTCATACTGTAGCCCTAGATGCCTGAATGAAGTTTTAGATTTCTCTGCGCAGATCAAGTGTATTAGTGGTGTGCAAACCAGTTTCTCCCTTTGCTGAGATGTGTGAGGAAAGGGGGTTCCTGGGTGTGGTCACAGTCTCATCTCACCAAATAGATCTTTCTATTTTTATCCTTGGCCCCACTGAGAAGGTAGAGGATAAGACAAACGTGAAAAACAAGCAATAAAAATAGGTATTTATAGCAAGCCTCAGAGTCTCCTAGCATAAGACTAGAATCTTGGGAGCAGACAGTTCCCTCTTGTCCCATACTTATGTAAATTTAATATATAAACTCCTTCATGAATATTAATGAATCTGTAAAAGAAGGTTTGGGGGAAAATTCAACAACAGCCAAAAAAAGGTAATCTAATTTTGGCTGAATAAAAAAGAAAATATGAACTCTTAAAAGTAGGAGATGTCGAGTAGAGCTGACTTTCTAAGATACAGAAAAGCAGAGCTTGTAAGGAGGAAGCTGCAGCATGAAGTCCCCGTGTAGGGGTCAGTGGAAAGTGGGCGTTTGGTCAGTACGGGGCCTGACCTGGGCTGCGCCTCACCCACGGGGTTACAGTAAAGGTAGAGAAAGAGGGAGACCCACACCTGTGATTCTGAGCCAAACCACTGCTGCTCTCATGAGGCCATGTCAATGGCAACCTTATGTGGAGGGGAGTACACACTGGCCAGAGGGGGAAGATGGAAGGTTAGTTTTTGGTTGGAAGGCATCATTTTCGGTTAATCATAATTCATGTGAGTAATAGCGAGCACGCCAGGAGCATTTCCTCTGCGCCAGGCTCTGGGCTGAACACTTGCATGGCTGACTGTCGAGCCCTCACAGCACCCTTGTGGGCTGGGTAGGCGCTCTCATCATCCCCGTCGTGCAGCTGAAGGAGCGGGGTTGAGGGAGGCTGAGGTCTCACAGCTGGCCAGGGACAGATCTGGAGTTTGCACCCAGGCAGTGCAACACTGGCGCTTGCATTTTTATCCTCTGCCATTACCCAGAGCAGTGATGGTGCACCTTTCAGATCTCAGTGATAACAAGCAGCCACCACAGACCCAGAGGAACCCACTTATGATGGGACATGTGAGCAAAACGCAAGGGTATTAGGGTGTCTTCTGAGTTGAGTTGTGCCCTCCCCCGTTTATATGCCAAGTTCTAACCCCGAGCACCTCAGAATGTGACCTTATTTGAAGGTAGGGTCTTTATAGAATTAATTGAGATAAAATGCAATCACTAGGGTGGACTCTAATATGACATGACTGATGTCTGTAACTAGGGAAATTTGGACACAGACACATGTCCAGGGAGAAAGTCCTGTGAAATGAAGACAGCCATTTTAGGCCACAGAAAGGCCCGGAACAGACCCTTCCTTCAGAGAACTCAGAAGGAAAGTGACATGCTGTGCCTTGATTTTGGACTTCCAGCCTGCAGCACTGTGAGACGACACACGTCTGTTGTTCAGCCCATCTACGATGGCGCTTTGCTATGGCAGCCCCTTAAATGAGCTCGGGCGCTGAGACGCTTTCTATGTGGACTCATCCTGTGACTAGACGGGTTCCCTCAGTACTGTGCTGTGGGCCTGAACACACTCTCTCCTCCTTGTAGAAAATTATTACATGTATGAAATACAAGTTTTTTTGTTCTTTCAAGAAGTTTGGACAAACTGAAAACAAAGGATTGGTTTAAGGCTTTGGAATTAACAGTGTAATCACCTAGAAATGATAATTCATGGCAAGTAAGATTTGGTATGTAGTGTAATTAAGTTGTCTTCTCTAACTTTCAAATAACTGGCTTCTTTAATATCAGACATTATTAACCAAAACAGATTTTCCAACTCAATCTAAATATTTAATGATGGTAGTGGTCATGGTAGAGTTGTCTGTCCTTAAAGTTCTTTGGACACCATTAGTGCAGGAAGAAATTAGCTTGAGCTGAAGTGTTTTAATTACAATTACAATTAAAAATATGTCCAAAATATGTCTAATGATGCTGGTTCAGATTGCATCAGATACAGAATTATTTTGGCACAAATCATTTAGTGGGAAATTTGGTAAAATAACGTAAAAGCGTTTTTTAAGGCAGATGACTTTAACACATTTCTCTGTCAGACAGAATTTACAACATTATGACCACAGCTGCAGTGCTGCTTTGATTTGCATCCTAACAAAGGAAGTAGTTTATTTCTCCTAAATTTCATCCTCCTCCTGCAGCAGTGGACTGGATGTTGACACTGCTCTGTTGAGGAAGTCACTCCTGACCACCTTCCTGACAGGTGGCCACCATGAGAGACCCTTGGTTTTCAGTGTGCCCTTATAAGTTCTTATTTAGTATTTATTTAATTCTGCTAGTCTTCAGGGGCTTTAGCCAGAAAAAGTTCTCCAGGAGGAGATCGAATATTCTTTCTTAGATTAATGCTAATTGTTTTGAAATAATATAAATAAAATTCATAGGTGAAACAATTCCTTAAAAGATCATATCCTATTACCTATATCTTCAAGGGAATTGGTGATCAAGATATTTTCTTTTAGTTGTGACACGAAAATATAGATAGGACATATTTAATCACATGTAAATTATAATTTTGATAGTCATCTCTGAATAGGAAATAGTGGACACAAAACAGTTTGCAGCACATGGCACGTGTATCAGATGCTTCCTTTTTGTTCCCTTAGATTCTGGGTAAATTATTTTGGGTAGAAGAAAACAGTCCTGAAAACTTAATCTTTTCCTTAAAAACATAGCTCATTTGTAGAAAAGTCATAGCCGTCTAGGTGCCTCCACAAGGCTAGGAAAAACGCCGCTATAATTTCTGGCATTCATTTTTCCTTGAGAATAACATTAAAGTATTTCTGCAATGTCTATTTAATTTCCATAGATTTGTGATGTGTGTATGAGACTACGAAGACTGAAAACGTGAAGCAGTTCTGGTACAAGAACAAAGAAGAGAGAAAACAATTTTAATCATATACTTTTTGCCACTCTCTTGACTTTAATAATTGAGAAGTGTTAGGGAGTTAGGTAGTAAGTTAAGAAAAGTTGGTTAAGACAGCCAAGAAGTTAGGAAAAAAAAAGCTATCTAGCATCTGCTGTGTATTTTAGTGCCTGCCTGTATTTAGGGCCAAGACCTTTCTTTGTGCCCTTGGGGAGGGTATGCAGGCATTATTACTATTTTTATTATTGTTACTGTTATTAATAATAAAGAAGATTGTTACAGAAATGAAAGTGAGGAGGCACCAGCTATGCTGACCTGTATGAAACCTTTTGCAATTTAATGAATACAGACAAGAAACAACATTTAGAGCACGACCTATTTTGTGTGTGTGTGTGTATGAAATTGGGACTAAGTAAGTATATTTATAGATAACTTTTTCCCCTCCTCCTACAGATAACTTTTTAAAGGGTGATGTTAGTCACATGCATAGTAAATGAGGAAAATTATAAAATTGTACAATTTGACAACTGAAAAAGTATGAAAAAGGAAAGTCTTGGTGGGGAACTTTAAGTAAAAAAATTCTGAAAGTTCTCCTTTTATCAAGATACATGTGGAGGAGACTTACTATAAATCAACTGATCAGACGTATGACTCATATCCAGGGAGGTTACTGGAACTGGCTGTTTGGATCTTACCATCACTGGAGGTAATGCTTGATCTTTTCACGACCGTAAAGATGTTTCAGAGTGACATAAGCTGCACTCAGTAAAGTCCACCGAGGCCAAGTGAAGCTACAAATGTATTTAAGTATTTAGTCCAGCACAAATGCAATGTTCATCTGGCTTTTACCTTTGTTATAAGGGCAGACATGCAGAAGCATTCATTTTGGCTAACAGAAAGTCATTACAAATGAGGCAGTGGGGCCTAAAGAGCAAGCAGTCGGTCCGTATTAGCGAGAGCGAGGACAGGTGATGTGTGCTTCATGCTGGTGGAGGCGGAATGTGGGGGCCTCCATCATGCTCATTTCTAGGCTGCCAGGCAGGACTCGTAGCTGGGCACAGCTGATCTGGGCAGGGGTGGTACTCTGAAGTTACGGCGATGTTTTAAGCCCTAGCTGCCATACTGGGGACAAAAAGGAGGGCCAGGATAGGCAATGCCAGCCGGCTGCAGATTCAGGTAGAGGAGAAAGAATAAAAGCTGACCTGGTTTTGAGGTTATGGAACATACCTCTTCCAGTTATGACACATCAGTGTCCTGAGAGGCCATAAAATGTATGTGTGGGAAAGCTGCAATTTCACTTGAAAGGAAAATAACTAAAGCAAGTACTTGTACATAACAAGCAGCCAATTGATTATTAAGCTAAGTAACTTATTTCTGGAATTAATTGGTCATGTCTGGGGGAGATGGTATGAATATATTTCTTTTCCTGGTCTGCACCTTTAAAATCTGTCAAGTAAGATCCATGAGAACCAGAAATCCTTGTGTTGAATATGAGTCTGGGGCTGCTGTTAGGACAAATGTACCTTCCACAGTTTGATATCCATAATTTCAATTATTTTGGAAAAATCGTAATGCTACTAAAAGGTCCTTTGATCCTGGCTTTTCATTTTCAAATTTGTTAGGATTAATTATAATTTTGTAATTCTGACTTATAAATTCTAGTGATTTCCCACTTTCCTCTAGTTTTTCTTTACATGTTTCTTGAACCATGTCTTTTCTCCTGGCTTTGGACTATGTAAAGCTTAGTACTCAATGGAGGAGAAAGATGCAATTAGAAAGAAAGGTTAGTCTACACATGTCTTACTTTGTCACTACTTTCTATGTTATGAGGTCTTCTGTGAAGTACAATCTCAAAATCTTACATAAATCCGAAGTTGGTTTCAAATATAGTCTCTATTCATTAGTCTCTTGTCTTTCATTTTTAATATAGTAATTGCTACCTACAATTTAGGAAGTTCAAGAGCTCTAATCAAGAAGAGCTTGTAAAGAAAGGAAATGTTTTCAGATTCCTAGTGTTCTTTGAGGCATATGTAATAGAATCTGAAAGTCCAGAAGCCTGGCCCTTGCCAGGGGCAGTATTTATGGCCAAAGGATATCATAAATTTCACAGGTTCTTTATTTAAAGCCCTCCAGAAAGAAATTGGTTCTAAGAAGCTGGAGGCCTGTGTGAACAGAGAAGAACATCCTTCCGAGAAAGATGCGGTCAACTTTCTGATGCTTGGAAGCATTTTTATTAATTTACAAATAACTCATGTGCATTGATAATTACCATGGAAATATATTCTGCTCAGCAAAACTGGATACAGAGGAGTTGGATGCAAATTATTCCAAACCCTCTTGCTAAAGAAACAACAAACAGAAAATCCAGGGGAATTTTGTACCACAAAACAAAACGAGAGAATCTACTTGGGAGCAAGACTTCCCAGAACAGATCTGAGGAAGCAGTTAGCAGCTTGTTACTTGTGTTTTGAGTGCAGAGATTGAGCATGAAATGATGTTAATCGTAGCTTTCAGAGACAGAGACTAAATAATGGAAAGATGGTTTTAGAAGACTAAACTAGGAATCTTTTTACCTTAGTGTTTTTCTAGGGCCTACATTGCTGTAATGTGACTCTGCCATTTCCTTGTTATGTTAGCCTCGAAAGCTTTGTATATTGTACGTTATCAGTTGAATTTTGTCCCACGAAAAGATATGTTGATATCTAGCCCCCAGTATCTCAGAACAAGACTTTTTTTGGGAAAAAAACACATTTATAGAAGTAACTGAATTAAAATGAGGTAGTGAGGATGAGTCGAGTCCAGTAATGGTAAACCTTTTAGAGACAACTGCCCAAATTGCAACCCAAAACTCACTTATTTATTGCAATATGTCAACACTGCAATTAAACCTAAATATTCAAGTTTTAATTGAGAAAAAAACAGCACATACATTAACATCTTTTGTTTTAAAAGAAAAACAACCCATGGGCCATAGGTTCGCCACCACTGGCCTAGCCCAATAGGACTGGTAACCTTATCTAAAAGGGAAATTCGGGCATACAGACATACGTGCATGGTAGAAAGATGATGCAAACACACAGGGAGAATACACTCGGGTGGCGATGGAGGCAGAGATTGGAGTTCGGCTGCCTTATATAAGCCGAGGAACTCTGGGGCCACCAGGTGAGACGCGTGAAGCAGATTCTGTCTCACAGCACTGAGGAGCCAGCACTGCCACCACCTCGGCTTTGAAATTTTTAGCCTCCAGAACTGAGATAATAAGTGTCTTTTAAGTTTGTGAAACTCTGTTATGGCAGCCCTAGGAAATTAGTATACTGTACTTGTATCAAACTTAAGAACTCTCAGTGTTTCCTCAAATCCTTTGTTGCCTACTGAAAAAAACCTTTTATTTTTCAGAGCTTCTGAAATGCCCTTAGCCCTGTCCTCCACCCTATTTCCTCTGCCCAGCTGTAGAGGAATGGGAAGTAAATATAGTCCCTGTCTGGAGGATTTGCACTTGCTCAGAAAGGTGGAACTGTGTAAGTGAAGTGAATTGCATGAGAATTGTGATGTAGATTACTTCATGTCAGGACCAGTAAAACCTAGGCCTTAAGGGTTTCCCAGATGAAGGAATATTGACAGATCTTAACTATGGGGAGGGTGTTGCAATAATAACTGATTCAAAGCAGAATATTGCTTTTCTCCAAAGAAGATTCAAAGAGGGAGTCAATAACATTAACCTTCACATCAGCTAGTCCAAGATGAAATACTAGCTCAGACATCGACTAATCAAGATTGTCTTGTCCCTTGTGTTCTTGTGTTGGGAAATAACTTAGTTCAGTATCTTGAAGATTTATTCACCTTGTACTTGCGCTGATCACATTCATTGAACTGCATACTGGAGCCAAGAACTATATTTTCGAAGTTATCTGGTGATAAGCAGATTGTCTCTCGGTCTTTGGAGTCAGTCCAGCCATCTTAAATATTGAAGTGTTTCTTTATGGTCCTCTTGGGACATTTCCATCATGCTGTATTCTTTGTGATCAGCTGAACCTGATCCCTGCTTTCAAATGCCTTTCGAAGACAGGTAGATACTCTTAGGAAAATTTACTTGGAATGCTGATATGAATGACCGATAGAAAACACTTATGTGGCTATTTAAGAAATATAAAATATTCCTGGGGGAAATGGAAAATATGAATGTTTCAACTTGGCATGGGTATGTATATGTATATACTCATATTTATAGCTACATTTTTACTTCAGTTTATGTATCTATAGGGAGAAGATTGGTGCTATATAAATCCATTTGCATCTTCATGAATACTTCATCCCATCATAGTCTTATTAGTGAGATATTGTTAACCACCATCACAACTACTAGTAATGCTACTATTACTATTGTTAACACCTAATGGGCGTTTACTAAGTACCACTCAATGTAATAATTGCTTCGTCTACACATTCACCTTTAATCTTTCAACAATTCTGTGAAATAATACACATATAGATATGTACAGAAATTTAGAGATATTAAGTAATTTGGACTAAATGACTACATGGAGAGCTGGGATTAAAAATCCAGATCTTTCTGACCCCAAAGCTTATATTCTTATCCATTTTGCAATTCAGTCTTGAGTTTGCTGTTGGGAATAAAAATAATATATTTGGGCGAGCAAAGACCCTACTCTGAGAGCCCAGTTTTATAGTGACAGAGATCAGGCAGAAGTGACACACATACAAGAAAGCAATAGAGTCCCTCAGGGATGGCACAGTAGCACCGATGGAGAGAGGACATTCTTGGCACTAAATGACCAGCCATCCTTGGTGTACACCTCATGGAGTCATAGGCAGAGAACCTTATATGGTAAGGGACCTCACACAGGAAGTGGCCATTTAGCACAGCACTGCAGGAGGCAAGAATATGAACATGCAGAACATGTGAAAGGGCTGGCAAACTTGGCTGATTAAGAACTGGGTGAGATCGGAACATAGGAATTCTCCTGGTCACCTTTGGTGAGAATGGAGAATCATAAGTTAATGAAACAAACCCATATGTGATGTTTTTATTTTATTTATTTATTTTTAATTTTGTTGTAATGATACATTTTAGATGTACATAGTGATAACACTCATCATAGGGGATTTGTATCTGTATATAAAATATCTTGTTGCTTCTTTTTTTTCTCATTCCCCTCCCCTCACCCCCTCCTCCCTCCCTATTTACAAAACCTTTGTTTCCATTTTTTCCTTCCATTTCATATTTTTCTTGTCCCTCTGTTCCTTTTCCCCTCCCTTGTTTCGTCTCCCATTTGGATATTTTCTTCCATTTCCCAATATAATACATTTTAGTCTTTATTTACACATTCAGTTTCTCACACCAGAGAAACAATGTGATATTTAAACATGTGTGTCCGATTTATTTCACTTAAGAGTATGGTCTCAAGATGCATCCGTTTACCTAGAAATATCTCAAGCTTATCATTCTTTATGGCAGAGTCGTACTCCATTGTATAAAAAGACCCTACATTTTCTTAATCCATTCTGCTTTTAATGGGCATTTGGGCTGTTTCCAAGATTTAGCTATTACAAACTGTGCTGCTATAAACATGAGTGTGCGTATATCGCTGCAGTATGATGCTTTTAATTCTTTTGGAAAGATACCAAGAAGGGGAATAGCTGGGTCAAATGGAATCTCTAGTCCTAGTTCCCTGAGGAATCTCCACACTGATTTCCATAGTGGTTGCACCAGTCTACATTCCCACCAACAGTGGAGAAGGGTTCCGTTTTCTCCACAGCCCCTCCAGCATTTGTTATTGGCTGATTTGTTGATAATAGGCATTCTTTGTGGAGTGAGGTGGAATCTCAGCGTTGTTTTAATTTGTGTCTCTCGAATGACCAGTGATGCTGAACATTTTTTTATATGTCTATCTGCTGTTTCTACTTCATCTGAGAAGCATCTATTCATTTCAGTTGCCCACTTTCAGATTGGGTCTTTAAATTTGGGGGGGGGTCTGATTTTTTTGAGTTCTTTATATATTCAGGATGTTAGTCCTCTGTCAGAGGAATAGCTGGTAAAAATTTTTTTCCCACTCTGTGGGTTGTCTTTTGGCTCTGTTGGTAGTTTCTTTTGCTGTGCAAAAGTTTTAAATAAGATTAGATCCCAGTTGTTGATTCTTTGTGATACTTCCTGGGCAACTGGGGATTTGTTCATAAAGTCCTTGCCTACACCTATGTCTTCAAGAGTTCTACCTATTCTATCTTCCAATAGATTTAGTGTTTCTGTTTTAATATTTAGATCTTTGATCCACTTTGATTTTAGCTTAGTGCATGGGGAAAGATACAGGTCTAGTTTTAACCTTCGGCATGTGGAGAGCCAGTTTTTCCAGCACCATTTATTAAAGAGACTGTCTTTCTTCCAGTGAGGTTGTTTGGCCCCTTTGTCAAAGATAAGGTGACTGAGAGTGTTTGGACATGTTTCTTCATCTTCTAATCTGTTCCACTGGTCCTGGGGTCTGTTTTTGTGCCAGTATCATGCTGTTTTTATTACAGTAGCTTTGTAATGTAGTTGTAGGTCAGGGATTGTGATGGCCCCTGCTTTGCTTTTGTTACCCAGAATTGCTTTTGCTAGTCTAGGTTTCTTTTGGTTCCAAATGAATTTTAGGATTGTATTCTAATTCTGTGAGGTATGCTCTGGGTAGTTTAATTGGGATTGCATTAAATCTGTATAGCGGTTTTGGAAGTATGGCCATTTTCACTATATTGGTTCTTCCTACCCAGGAGCAAGAGATATCTTTGCATTTTCTGATATCTTCTTCAGTCTCCTTTTTCAAAGTACTGTAGCTTTCATTTATAGATCTTTTACTTCCTTCATTAGATTGATTCCTAGGTACTTCATTTTTTTGGATGCTATTGTGAAAGGTGTTGTTTCCCTAATTTCTTTCTCGGTGAGTCTGTTGTTTGTGTAGAGGAATGCTATTGATTTCTGAGTGTTGACTTGGTATCCAGCTATGCTGCTGAATTTGGTTATTAAATCTAGAAGTCTTTTGGTGGAGTTTTTGGGGTCTTCTATATAGAGTATCATGTCATCTACAAATAATGATAATTTAACTTCTTCTTTTCCTATCCTTATTCCTTTTATTTCTTTCTCTTGTCTAATTGCTCTGGCTAATGTTTCCAGAACTATATTGAATAAGAGTGGTGAGAGCGGACATCCTTGTCTTCTGGATTTTAGAGTGAAAGCTTTTAGTTTTTGACCATTTAGTATGATGTTGGCCGTTGGTTTGTCATAGATGGCTTTTATCAGATTGAGATAAAGACTGTCTATTCCAACTTTCTGCAGGGCTTTTATCATGAATGGGTGTTGGACTTTGTCAAATGCCTTTTCTGCATCTATTGAGATGATCATATGGTTTTTGTCCTTGACTCTGTTAATATGGTGTATCACATTTATTGATTTGCATATGTTGAACCATCCCTGCATCCCTGGAATGAATCCTACTTGGTCATAGTGTATAATCTTCTTGATAACTTGTTGCATTCTGTTTGCCAGTATCTTACTGAGGATTTTTGTTCATTAATGAGGTTGGCCTGTAGTTCTCTTTTTTCATTGGATCCTTCTCTGGCTTTGGTATCAGGGTAATGCTTGCTTCCAGGAATGAATTTGGGAGTAATGCTTCTGTTTCGATTTCATTAGAGAGTTTGAGAATTAGTGGTATTAATTCGTCTCTAAATTTCTTGTAGAATTCAGCAGTGAATCTGTCAGGACCTGGGCTTTTCTTTGTTGGTAGGTTTTTAATTACTTCTTCACTTTCAGTGGCTGATATTGGGTTGTTTAGAGTTTTTATATCTTCTTGATCCAGTTTTGGTAATTCATATGTATCTAGGAATCTATTTCTTCTGTATTTTCAATCTTATTAGAATACAGGTTCTCAAAGTAGGTATTGATTATCTTTTGGATTTCTACAGGGCCTGTTGTGATTTCACCCTTTTCATTCCTAATTGTATGAATTTGAGTCCTTTCTTTCCTTTTTTTAATAAGGTTGGCTAAGGGTTTGTCCATTTTATTTAATTTTTTAAAGAACCAACTCTTTGACTCATTGATTCTTTGTATTGTTTTCTTAGTTTCAATTGCATTAATTTCAGCTCTGATCTTTATAATATTCTCCCTTGTACAGGCTTTGAGTTTGAGTTGCTCTTCTTTTTCTAGAAGCTTGAGGCTCAACATTAGGTTGTTTATTTGAGCTTGCTCTGTTTTTCTGATATGGGCATTCAATGCTATTGATTTCCCTCGTAGAACTGCTTTCATTGTGTCCCACAAATTTCGGTAGGTTGTATTGGCATTATCGTTCAATTGTAGAAACTGTCTAATTTCTTCTTTAATTTCTTCTCTGACACACTGATTGTTCAGCAGTGTGCTATTTAATTTCCATGTTGTATTAGTCAGTATTCTCTAGAGAAACAGATACAATGGTAGATATATTAATATTTGAGAGCTTACAATTTGGCTTCCTCGGGCTTCTTACAAGTCAGGCGTGGAAGTGTGCAGAGGGTCTGTCTGCAAGCTGGAGATCTGGAGGGCCCAGCCGAAGGTCTAGGGGTCTGAAGGATCTAGGCAAAGGTCTGAAGGCCTGAAGGATCTAGGCGAAGGTCTCAAGGGTCCAGGTGAAGGTCTAGAGTTCTGAAGTATCCAGGTGAAAGTCTGGAGTTCTGGAGCTCCTCCAAAGGAAGTGAAACCGATCCAAAGAAACCGGCCAGGCTAGATTCCTCTTCATTTCCCCTTTATACCATCTAGAGAATGGGCTGGCCTAGGGTGGATCTTCTACACCCTGGGGTGTAGAATTGCTAAACCAATTTAGTTAAGCTTCTCTTACAAGTTGACATGATCAATCAACCATCACACATGTGTTTATGGAGTTTTTGTGGTGCCTTTTGCTGTTTATGTCCAGTTTCAATGCACTATGGTCTGATAGTATGCATGGAATAATTCCGATTCCTTTGCATTTACTTACGCATGTTCTATGAGCTAGTATGTGGTCTATTTTGGAGAAAGTCCCATGTGCAGCTGAGAAGAATGTGTATTCTGATGTTGTGGGGTGGAATACTCTGTATACATCTACTAGGTCCATTTGTTCAAGAGTTTGGTTTAGTTCTGATATTTCCCTGTTGACTTTTTGTCTAGTTGATCTGTCTATTTGTGACAGTGGGGTATCGAAGTCCCCCATTACAATCGTATTGGTGCTTATTTTGGTTTTTTATGTCCATCAATATTTGTTGTATGTAATTAGGCATGCCGATATTTGGTGCATATATATTTATGATTGTCATCTCTTCTTCTTGGATTGTTCCCTTTACAAGGGTGTAGTGACTTTCTTTGTCTTTCTTAATGAGTCTTGGCTTGAAATCCACTCTGTCTGCAAATAAAATGGCTACCCCTGCTTTTTTCCAGATTCCTGTTGCATGAAATATTGTTTTCCACCCTTTGAATTTCAGTCTATGAATTTCTTTTGGAATTAAATGTGTTTCTTGTGTGCAGCATATTGTTGGGTCTTGCTTCTTGACCCATTCTGCCAGTCTGCTTCTTTTGATTGGTGAGTTGAGACCATTTACACTGATAGTTATAACTGACATATGTTGATTTATTCTTGTCATATTATTTACCTGTTGTTGGCTTCCTAGTTTTCTTTTTTTTTTTTTTTTTTTTT
>PVJO010031361.1:0-14413 GCA_004026905.1 Hystrix cristata
TTTTTTTTTTTTTTGGTGGTGCTGGGGATCGAACTCAGGCCCTTGTGCTTACAAGGCAAGCACTCTAATCACTGAGCTAAATCCCCAGCCCCAATCAACACCCACATCTTAAAGGAGGAGAGAGGAGAGGTCTATTATGACTCATGATTTTAGTCCACGGTTGACTGGCTCCAGGGCAGAAATGGCATGCCAGAAGTGGAAAGACAAGGTACAGCAAAAAAGTGCTCAACCACAGCAGTCAAGAAGGAGAGAGAGAGAGAAAGAGAGAGAGAGAGAGAGAGAGAGAGAAAGAGAGAGAGAAAGAGAGAGAGAGAGAGGGAGAGAGAGAAGGAGAGAGAGAGGGAGAGAGAGAGAGAGAAAGGAGGAGCCAGGATGAGAATCTATCCTTATCCTTCTAGGTCACATCCCCAGTGACCCACATCCAACCAGACCCCACCTGCTAACAGCAAGTGAGCTATAGTGCCCCTCACCTTCCAAAAGCCTCACATCTAAGCATGGAACCTTTTGAGGAATATTACAGATCTAAACCATAACACAGTGTGTGTTCATGACGCATTTGTTCTGTTCCACCAGGAATCACAGGGCCTTGGAGGTGTCCCACACAGGTGGGGTACATTTTGAAGGTGTAATTCTAGAAGGGGGCATGTTTGTCACAGAGCTTCTAGTCTGCACAGGAAATGATAAATCAAGTCCTATCAGTGTAATTGCCAGAAATCAAGATGAACTGGGTCCATGTACCTCTGTCCCATAAATGTTTATGAAGGGTCATTATGAAAAAGTGGTGGCCAGCTGTTCTTGCAGTCTCTGAGATCAATCCCAAGGGAAGTGGCTTGACTGGGAAAGCAGGGAGTTAGGTTATTTATGACCATGTCCTTCCCAACACATGAGCATGGTGAGAGTCCTCTTCAGATGAAGTTGAATTCCTCCTGTAAAAACCTATTCTGGCCTAAAATTCGTGTGCAGCTTATTTACAGGTGGGAGGGTGGACTAATAGACCCCAGAAGGTTCTATCTCTCCCCCATATTGGTCAGATTTCTTTCTTTTTTTTTTTTTTTTTTGTGAGACTGGTCTTACTATGTAGTTCAGGCTGGCCTTGAGCTCACTGTGTAGCCCAGGTTGGCCTCAAACTCACGGTCATCCTCCTGCCTCTGCCTCCTGAGTGCTGGGATTACAAGCATGTACCACCATGCCCGGCTTGGTCAGATTTCTGTTGCTGGGACGAAATAACTGAACTCCCCCTCACAATTTAAAGGAGGAGAGGAATTATTGTGGCTCAGAGTTTCAGTTTTGTTTTGGCTGGCTGGGTCCAAGGCAGATGCATGCATCATAGTGGAAAAGCTATCATAGTGGAAAAGTTCATCAAAGTGAACATATAGTAGAGGAACCTACTCATTTCATGGCGGGTGGGAAGCAGAGCACAAAGGAAGAGCCCAGAGAGAAAGGGGCCAGGGACTGGATATAGTCCTTAAGGTCTCACCTCCACAACCCACTTCCTCCAGCTAGTCCCCGCCTCCTACCAGCCCATTCAGCTATGAACTTCCCTGAGGTTGGTGCCCTCACAATTAAGCCAGGAGTCTCTTAAGCCAGTCAAATAGACTACCGAGGTTAACTGGCACACCTTTCATGACTTCCTGATCACAGATAATTAGGATGTCTATTCAGTTATCCAGGACAGCAATCAGAATTCATCTTCCAAATAAGATGAATATATAGAAGAGGGACACTCATCTACCTGCCATAAAAGCCCTGCGAGAACATGGGTGGAATTCATTACTGCAGTCCTTAACCTGAATGAATTGGAATCAACATCAGCCTCCTGCTGAAGAGTTGTGGTCCAACAGCACAAACCTATGATACGTTAAGTGTGGTGAGAAGTACCACAAACCTGAGAATGAGTGCTATGGACACCTTTTCTAACAGGTTGTCTGAAACCGTAAGTTGACAAATAATTGGGAATAGACACTCAGAGAGGAAATGCGACTTGTCCGAGGTTACACCATGAGAGAGGGAGATCGGAATCCAAATCTCTTTCTACTTTCCCATGATGGAGTCCCTGAATCCCTGCTTTGAGTTTCTCCCACTTGACACCCATCAAACTCTGCCTCGTAGGTGGAGGGTCCTTGTCTTGAATGTGTATGAATGTTTCCCTCCGCCTGGGATAAGCTCCTTCAGGACAGGGCCTGTGTCATAAAGGGAATTTAGTAAGGATGCTGCAAATTATAGGTCTCCAATGCAGGTTAGATGGATGGGTGCAGACACGGGAAGGCTATGTGAGGCCTGGCCATTTGGCAGCCAGCAGAATTTAGAAAGGTTAGGGAAGGGGAAGGGGCTGATCAGACCCGTTTGAGTCTCTAAACTCTGAGATGGGTGGTGGAACCAAGGCTGTGGGGGACCTGAACATCAATGCTTCCCTTAAAGCCTTGTATAGAGCGCCAAGGACTGGTCCCAGTGCTCAATGTCTATGAAGTCAGGCCATGTGAAAGAGGGAGGCAGTCAGTATATCATGAGGAATACTCCATGGAGATCCTATACCACATCTACAATGAGATCTAGTATATCCACATCTACAATGAGTATAACTACTCAGGAGCTGATTGCTGCTGAGAAAGAAGGTAGCCAATGTTTACCAGATCTTAGGACATTTTTATGAAACACAGAAACCAGACATCTGGATTCAGTTCTGTAAAACAGTATTTAATGGATCATACTAAACCTACTTGTGGGCTGCTGAATCCAGTTTAGGAACTCCACGGCCAGCTTTGTCACTGTGGATTAAATTTATTGTATAAATCAGGAGAGATTGTTTTAAGTAGTGGTAACAAACAACTCCAGAATTACAGTAGCTTTGACAAATCAAATTTTTATTTCTTGCTCTTACTGTATTTCTACCCAGAGTCACAGGTTAGAAAAGATTGCAGCCTGATCTTCATAGTCACTCAGGGTTCTAGGCTGGCAGATCTTCCATCTTCCCATGTGTTTCCACAATCACTGTGGCAAGGAAAAAGACTGTAGTAAATTGCACATAAACTCTTAAAGCGTCTGTACAAATCTGGCAAATGTAACTTTTTGTTACTTGGTTTTTTGTTGCTAGGATCGAATATCAATTTAGAGAAGAAAGATTTATTTTGGCTTATGGCTTCAGAGGTTTCAGTCCATGGTTGAAGACTCAAACTTAATGCAACTGTATTTGGAGATAATCAAGGGTAAATGAGGGCATAAAGGTAGAACTCTGATTCAGTAGGGATATTGAAGAGACATTAGAGAGCTCACCCACTCTCTCCCTGTATATTGTGGGAGGATACAATGAGAGAGTAGCCATTAGCAAACTAGAAGATAATTCACTAGGAACTGAATTGGCCAGCATCTTGATTTTGTACTTCTTAGTTTCCAGAAATGTGAGGAAAGAAGTTTTGTTGTTTAATCCATTCAGTCAATGGTATTTTTATAACTTGAATAGACTAAGACAGGTAATAACTGAGTACGGCCTTATCTATTTTATTGCTTGAATTGTTCCAGTTTTAGCTATTGAGGCGCTTTAAAGTTATCGCCTATGTTTTGACATACAATTATTACTTTGGTTTTTGAGCACTTGTTAACCTTCTTGCATTACAAGATGCTCCAGGATCATCTTTATATATTTTTTTGCTTAGCCCTAGCATCTACTATTTCTCCAAAGATCCCTGATTCTTTTTATTAAGAATGATCTTAGAAACCAATAAGCGTGTTCTGTGTCTGATCCTTACTCTTGGGGTGCCGCTGCTTTCAGGCTGTCTTCATAGGCAGTGCTAGGAAACATGTATCTATGCCAACATATTATTACATGTAATATAGATGATTATTATTTCTATCTGCGTCTATATTAACTTAAACATGGGTTTATACTTATGTCTTCAACTGTATTCCAGTACAATATGGATCATTCTAACCTTTCCCCTTTGCTTATCTTCGACTTTTCTCTCCAATAATAAGAAACTGGTTTGTATTTATCTACTGAGATTACCATCTATTAATGTGTTAAAATCACAATTTTTCTTTATTTTTTTGAGCATAATCTTCAATTGTTTGAATTTATCAATAATGGGTAGTTTAAAGCCTTCGTTTGTGAAACTCAGTATCTGGGCTATCTTTTGGTCGATTTCCATTGACCGCTTTCTTCCTCATTGAATCTAGGTCACTTTTTTTTGTATGTCGAATACTTTTTATTGTGTACTGGACATTGTGAATGATATGTTGTAGAGATTCTGACTTCTGTAATCTTTCTCGGAAAAATAGTGCTTTTTGTTCTAACATGCATTTCAATTGTGAAAGAATCACCTTGAATTAGGATTACCAAACTTTCTATAAATGCCCAGATAGCAAGTATGTTAGGCTTTATGGGCCATCCATAAACTGCTGCAACTGTCCAACATGATCACTGTAACGTAAGGGCAGTTGTAAACAATATATAATTGAATAGGTATTGCTATGTTCCACCAAAATTTAATATATAGAAACAAGTGATGGTCCAGGGGCCATAGTTACCTGACTCCTGACACTAATCTTGTGTTGGACTGGCTTTACACTTTGCTAGGTCAAATGGGAAGAGAGCCCAAGATATTTCTCAAGACCTTCTAACTTAGCTAGATTCAGCTTCCAAAGTTCACCTTTATTGCAAATTTTGTTAGGACTTGGCTTTAAGTTCATTGGGAGATTTAGAGTAAGTTTTTGTGCAGACTAGAGTGTAATCCTTACTCCTCAGTAAGATCTTTTAGGCATCCCAGCTGGATGCTGAGGGGGTCACCGAGTGTTAATGAGGTCTTTACATTTTGTCTGGGTGGAAGCCCCAGTGTCCCCTTGTATCGCTCATTTCCTGATGTCTTTGCCCCGTTCCTATAGAAGTGCAGCTCCAGCCCCTAAATAGAGACACACAGGGGCCATCCAACTGAAAGTCTGATTTTTCCCTTCTGCACAGTTGCTTTCCCTGGTGCTCTGCCCTACAGATTCCAGCCATGTCAACTGCCTTCTCATTCCAAGGAATGGCTGCACCCTGTTAGGACTTCAGCTTCCTGCACTGTGGTTCAGGGGTTGCTTCCAGCAGAGTCAGGGAAGTTATGGGGCTCACCTGGTGAGTTTCTTTTCTCTCAGGGGGCCCAGTCTATGCTGTCTGTTGTCCTAGGTCTGAAAACAGTTATTCCATGGATTTTGTCCAGTTTTCTGATTTTTTTTACAGCTGTGTTTCTCAATTCTGGCACAATGGATATTTGGGCTGGGCAGTTTTTGATGTGGGCATTGCATTGTGAATTGTAGGATGTTAGCAGCATCCCTTGCTTGTACCTGTTAGCTGCTGGAGTAACCCCTCTCTCATATGGCAATTGAAATGTTTTATTCTTCAGGGAGCCCTTAGTTTATGCTCACTCATGCTTTTTTTTTTTTTCAGTCCTGTGATGGAACCTAATGTTTTTTGCATGTTAGGCAAGCATGCTACCACCGAGCTGTACCCTAGTCCTCAGCTCTGCTCTTCAAACCTTTCAAATGATTGGATCAGACCCGTCTATATTACCTAGAATAGTGTCCCTTGTTTAAAGTCAGAAGATTATGGGTTTTGATCAAACCTGCAAAAAAACCCCTTCACACTACTACCTAAAGTGTTTTATTGATGGCTGAGGACTGTAGTCAAATTGACACAAAACTGGGTTACCATGTTTGGAGCTCAAAGGGATGCTAGTAGCATTTCCCCATCAGTAATCCATGTGGTCATGGCCATGTCACATAATTCTGGTCAATATTAGAGAGGGGGAAGTGTGCTGCGGAAATCCTGGGGAAGGCTTGCTCTATTTACAGTTTCTAGGAGGAGACTCTCTCTTGGTTCCTGGTCTGGATACTTGTATCATAAACTGTACTTGACATTTGCACTATTGCCTGAAACCAAAACCAACACATTGCAACCAGTCCCCATAACAAAGTTAGCAATCATTTTCTTCTTAGGGGAGGCTTGAATTATTCTCCATTCCTAGTTAAGATTTCAAAATCAAAGACACTCCTTTTCTTTGAGACCTACTCTGGGACAATATGAACCCGTGCTAGCTTTACTATAAATAACATGTCTGACACATGGCTACTTCGGTAAGGAGTGTTTTAAGTTTCTTTTTATGTATGAGCCTGGGGATTGTACCCAGGGAGCACTGAGCTACATCCCCAGCTTTTTTTTTTCTTCTTAAGGTGCTGAGGCTTGAACTCAGGGCCTTGTGCTTCTTAATTTGCTTTTTAAAAGAAATTTTGAGGCAGACTTGTTTGGATTAAACTGGTTGAAATCACTGACCTCCCCACAACAGGACCTGTAAAAAAGTGTCCTATAGGTGATCTTTTGATGGATGTCAGAGGGCCAAAAGTTGTTGCTGTAATTTTCTGAAAATGTGTCTTATGAAGAGACATGAAGTCAGTCTACAAAGTCTACGAATTAATTAACTTCTCGTTACTGTCAACCACCTTTCTCCATAACTCAGAACTAGCCTACTTTTTCTAGCATAAATACCTCAGGAGGCACATTTGAGTCCAGGACTTCTGGTCTTCTTATGCCTGGCTGCCTCATGAGTTGAAGTTAAAGTCTTTCTCTTTGCAAAACAGTTGTGTCATGCATGGGCTGGCTTTCTGGGTGGTAGGCAAAAGCAGGCCTGGTTTGGTAACATTGTTAAGGACACAGAATGGAAAGACAGAAGAGTACAGGCCATTGATAACGTCTCTGAACTCACCAACCCTGGAGCTTCCCTATCTTGGAGATATTTTTACATGGGTAATGCATTTTCTTTACTGTTTCAGCCACTTGATATTAGGTTATTCCCACACTGTGGAAAAGACATTCCCAGGAGTCCAAGCTTGTTTTATTTTAATTAGCTTAACAATCCCAGTGAAAGGGAAGTTCTTTTCCCCTCTAAAGCTCCAGCATAGTCCTATGGAGGACTCCCATTGGCCCAGCTTGGGCCGTATGTCCATTAATGAGCCAACAGCACAGCTTAAGAAAGAATAGAATAGTGTCGGGCCAGGATTGGTTTCCATGGATGCCTCTGGAGATGGGAGTTGGTTTAGCTCTCTGTTATGGTTTAGATCAGGAATGTCCCCCAAAACTCTCATGTGCTCAGAGGTGGGGCTTTTGGAAGTTGACTGAACCATGGGAACACTAACCCATGGGTGAGTTCAGAGCTAAATGTGCTGTTGGGAAGTGGGGCCTGGTCTGAGGGTGTGGGTCACTGGATGCATGATCCAGAAGGGTACATCATCCTCTCTGGCTCTTCCCCTCTTTCTGTGTGTACTCACCACCCTGATGTGAGCAGGTTTCCTGCATGGAAGAGCATTCCAAATGGAGTTGGCTGGCTCCATGTCTGCCTTGGAGCCTACCAATTATGGGCTGAAACCTCTAAAAAGTGTGAGTTCAAATAAACCTCTCCTGTTAAGTTGCTGGTGTTGGGTATAGTGCACTAGCAATGAGGAAAGTGACTAAGACAGATTTTCATACCAGAAGTGCAGTTGCTGTGATTACCTGATCACTTGGTTTGTATATAAGCCTTTGGAACTAATTTGCAAGAGGAATTTGGAAAGGTTTGAGAATACCAGCTAGAGAAGCCCTAGAATGCTGTGAGTCAAGCTTGATGGGGGATTCTGGTCAGAGCTCAGAAGATCAGAATACTGATAAAATATAAAGACCAAGCTCAGGAGGTTTCAGTTGGGAATGAGGACTCCATTGGCAGTTGGACTTGAGACCATCTGTGTTATGCTCTGGGAGAAAATTTGTCTTCATTTTGCTTTATGTCCTGAGACTTTGTGGGAGATTGAGATTAAGGGTGACAGACTAAATTAATCTGGTGGTGGAAAGACAGACCAATGTTCAGGCTGTGGCATGGGTACCATTCACTGCTTTTAGTGAGATTTACACAGAGAAACAAGAGCAAAATTCTCATTTAAAAAGTTTTTGGTTTTCCCAGAAAAGAAGTACCTGCAAAGTTGGGGCAGAGGAGAGCTTGGTTACTAAAAAAAAAAAAAAAAAAATTAGCATTAAAATGAAGCCAAGAATTTTGCATAAAGAAATAAGAAAGATGCCTTGAGGGTACCTCATGAATCAGTGAAACATCACCTTTCACAGGCTGAAGGGTGAAAAACTATAAAACTTTCATTTGAAGAGAGAGCCCCAGGGTGCTCTGCTCTTTCTGGGCTGAAGAGGAAAATGTTCCCAGAGTTCAGCTATCCAGGCACTCAGAAGCTTCTGCAGACCTGATGCAAAGAAGCTGGGTACTGCTCAGGCTGGTAGCAGGCCTTAGCACCATCCATATGGTGGTTGTTTTACATGCATGCAGAATGCAAGAATTGTAGGATAAGAGAGGCTTCCACTCAGATTTCAGAAAAGGCCTTGTAAGCCAGGCAGTGTGCCTCTGAGAGAGGAGTGCATGAAGCTATGAGACCAGGAAGTTGGAGAAGCCAGGAACATGTAATGTTTTTTGAGGAAAACCAGCGAGTGAAACCACTCTCTGAGAGATCCTATGAGGGCTGCAACTGGCAATGTTGTAGGGGCAGAGCTGCCTAAATCCTTTGAGCTTACATCTTGCCACAACTTGCCCTGGGTGCTGGACATGGAACTATGGGATTTAAATTTGGCCTGCTGGATTTTGTCTTGCTTTGGTCCCATTCTTTTTCTTTCTATTCCCTTTCTCCTTTTTTTTTTTTTTTTTTTAAACAGGTTCTTGCTATGTACTTCAGGCTGGCCTTGAGCTCACTATGTAGCCCAGGGTGGCCTTGGACTCACAGCAATCCTCCTGCCTCTGCCTCCGAAGTGCTGGGATTACAGGTGTATGCCACCACGCCTGGCCCCTTTCTCCTTTTTTGAATGGGGATGTTTACCCTGTGCCATAGTATGTCAGCAGTGTTTACCTTTTATCTCCCAGGGGCTCACAGCTAAGAGTTTGCCTGGAGTCTCAGAGGAGACTTGGACTTGGACTTTTCAGCAATGCTGGAACTAATAAAACTTTGGCAATCCTTAGAGATGGATTAAGTATGCTTTACATAAAGAGATGGTTATAAGTCTTTGGGTGGCCAGGGGCAGAATGTTATGGTTTAGATCAAGAAATCTCACAAAACTCTCATGCATTTAGAGGTGGGGCTTTTGGAAGGTAACTGGATCATGGGGCACTGTTCTCACAGTGGAATAATCCACAGATGAATGTAGAGCAAAAGGCCTATTGGGAGATGAGGTCTGGTTGGCAGAGGTGGGTCACTGGGGATGTGACTTGGAAGAATATACCTCCTTACCTGGCTCCTCCCTTCTCTTTCTGCTTTCTGGCCACAATGATATGAGGAGGTTTCCTCCAGAGCATGCCCTGCCACCATGTCATTTCTGCCTTAGAGATGACCAAGTATGTGCTGAAACCTCTAAAAACTATGAGCCCAAACAAACCTCTTCTCCTTTAAGTTGTGGATGCCAAGTGTTGTGTTCCAGTGATGAAGAAAGTGACAAAGACACTTTGCCTGAATGAACTGTATGGACAATAGTGCAGGGAGCCTATTCACAGGAGAAGTTGGCATGCTGATTTCAAAGATGAAGAGAACACATTCTAGCCAAACTAAAGTAGCGGGCTACCTCTCAAAGATCCTTCAAAGTCTGACCTTAACTTATTTCTCCACAGGGATTTCTTATTGCTCCTTGATGCCACTCTTGCTTCAAAAGAAACTCTTTACCCACAGCTAACTCAGTTTAAACAATTTTAAAAACTGCTATGCCTCAAGCCCTGGAAGCCTCTGAATATGGAAAGGGCAAGACAACACTCTGATTTTGGGGAGCTCCTTGTCACTTGACACCATTCCCTTGTGTGAAGGCCCTTCCTCTTCCAAAACCAAAAGTCCTTCCTTGCTAGATTTTTTTTAAATTTTATTTTAAACCAAGAACATGTATTGGTACATTCTACACACAATGGTCACATTTATTACAATTATTCTGTACCTATACATGGTGCATCTTGGTTCTCCCCCCTCTCCCCCGCCCCTCCCCTCTCCTCCCTCCCTATTTACAGCAGGTTCATTCATCATTTTCCATATTTTCCCTTTCCCCTCTCTTTCCCCTGTTGCCTTTCTGCTTTTCCCCTTCTTTCTTTCTGGTATTCCTCTCCTCTGCATACCATCCTCCTTTTATATAATATCTATTACATCTCTTTGTCCTTATTTACAGTTATGGTTTCTCATATCAGAGAAACAATTCGATGTGTGCTCATGAGTGTCTGATTTATTTCACTTTAGAGTATGTTCTCAAGAAACATCCATTTATATATGAATGACTCTAGTTTATCCTTTTTTATGGCAGTGTAGTACTCCATTGTGTAGAAAAATCACATTTAGGGTTCGCACATCCTCTCTAGATCTCAGATCATGAAGCAGTCTCCTTTTTATTGTGTGGTTTGAACCAGCCATTCATAAGGTGGTGTTAGGGTGACTGTGTTCCCTCAAAATTGTTTTGTTCCCAGGTGTAATGGCAGAAGGAGGTGGGGAATTTGTCATGGAAGTACCTTATTTCTCCATCAATTTTGAAAGATAGTTTTGTGGGGTGCATCAGTCTGAATTGGAGGTTGTTTCCTTTTAGAGCTTGAAATACTTTGCTCCAAGTTCTCCTTGACTCAAGTGTTTGAGTTGAGAAGTCTGCTATGATTCTGATGGGCTTTCCTTTATGGGTGACTTGTTTCTTTTCTCTAATAGCTTTTAATATTCTATTTTTGTGTTGAATTTCTGGAATCTTGACTTTTATATGCCTTGGTGTAGATTTTTTGATCGTGGCTAATTGGAGTTCTGTATGAAAGAGGTGGGGAATTTGCAAGATCATTAAGGTTAAGTGGGGTGGCAGAAATGTGCTCAAGGTAATGTCTCTATTTTACCATCCTCAGTTCAGGATGCTGAACTCTGAGCTCCAAGGAGTTGGTCCAATCAGAATAACTTTATGTGTTATGTGGAGGCCTTCAGCTTATCCAGACATAGGGAGGGGAGGGGAGAGAGGAATTGCATTATGACAGAGAAAAGCTGTATTTGGACAAGAATTTGGGACAGGTGCATCAAGACATATTTAGGTTAAAAAGACAGTCTAATAGCAGAAGGACCTTGTTAATGGGTCGTCTGTCTTTAGAGACACATGGCTCCAATGTGGTTGGTTGCTCTCCTCTACCTGGAACACCGTGGCCATCATGCCACCTCATCCTTAACCATTGTCAGAGGGATTCTCTTTGTCTCTCTCTCCTCCACTGGATCTCTTGCTTCCTACATATAAGGCATTATTGATGAGGAACAGACAATGGCAGTCATGGAAGACTAGATAGTTTAGGCGAAATATAATAGCTGATATAAAAACAGTGTATGGCTTCCGGTTGGACAAGATGGCATAGTCTCATCTTTTCTATGCTTCTCCTTGCTAAGCACAACTATTAGCCCTAGATTAATGCAAGAGCCAACCAAAGGAGGACTCTGAATGGCGGAAAGACAAAGACAATTGGTTGGCATATTAGTTTTCTATAGCTGCCATTAAAAAATCATCAAAAACTGGGTGGCTTCCAATAACAGAAACTTACGCTACATAGTTAGAGATCACAGTGTCAGCAAAGTTGGTTGCCTCTCTCCTAGCTTCTGGTAGTTGTTGGTAATGCCTGGTGTTCCTTGGCTTGTAGTCCCACCACCCCAATCTCTGCCTCTGTGGTTACAAGTCTCCTCTTGTGTCTCTGTGTCCAAAGTGGTGATCTCTTTTCAGGCTACCACTCACTGGATCAGGGTACAACCTGATCCAGTGCAACTTCATCTGAACGAGTTTTATTTGGAAAGACCCCATTTCCAAATATTACATTCTGAAGTTCCAGTGGACATGAATTTTGGGGAGAAACTTCAACAGTTAGGTACCCAGGACTAGAGGAATAACAGTGAAGAACATTGCAATAGGGTGTCATACATACTCCTACCTAATAGAAAAAGGACTCAGCTTGGCATTTCCTCATCCCCAACTTGGCAACAGAAGGCGGCCAGGTAAGCTAATTACTCACCTGCATCAAACTGGAAACCCACCAACAAGATGGCCAGGGACTCAATCTGAAGCTCTGCTGACAGTAAGTAGCCAGAGAAGCACAGTCTTTCCCTGCAGGGCCTGAGACACCATTTCTGCACGTGGACATGATGGGTAGAATAATGCAAGGAGCACCTTGCCACAACAAATGCCAAGGGCAGGAAATCTTTCAGTATTGTGGGCCTGAAACCCTCCTCCCTCACTCAGAGTCACTAGGAAGCCAGGCACCGTAAAACCCCACTGACAAGTAAAGCTGAAGCCTAAAACATGTTCAGATAATCTACAGGAAGGTAAGAAAAGAGAAACAGAGAAAAGAGAAGAGGAAACAGAAAACAAAATTAACACCAGACCAAGACCTAATATATTGATAATTACCTAAAATGCAAATGATCCAAACATAATAATTAAAAGGCAGCTATCACAAGAGTGGACAAAAAGGACACAATCTAATTTTGTGCTATTACAAGAAAATCACTATTCAAAAACATAAGTAGGTTGAAAGAAAATTGATGACAACAGATGTGTAAATACTAATTTAAAAAGACATGTGTGTTTATATTAATATCATAAAAAGTAGACTTTAGAGTGAAGAAAATTACTAGAGACAAAAATAAGCATTACATAATGATAAAATTATCAATGTATCAGGAATCTAAATGTGAATACACCAAACAACAGAGCCTCAGAAACATGAAATAAAAATCAATAGAACTGATGGGAGAACCACATTTGTGGTTGGAGACCTCAATATCTCATGCTTAGCAATAGATAGAGCTACTAGACAGAAAATCAGCAGAGATATAAGAAAACTTAATCCAATAGGAAAATCTCCAGACACTCAAAAGTTAAAATACTCTCCTAAGTAGTCCATAAGTCAAAGAAGAAGTAGTAAAGGAAACAAAAATACATAGAGTGCAAATAAAATATAATATATCAAAATATGTGAGATGCAGCTAAAGCAGTGCTTAGAGGGAGGTTTGTAGCACCAAGAGCTTCTGTGGGAAAAAGAGGAAAGGTTTCAAATCAATAACTGATGCTCCTACCTCAATAAACTAGAAAAATAAGATCAAAATAAACCTAATAAGAAAAGAGCAAATAGTAAAGATAAGAGTGGAAAGCAGTAAAATTGAAAGAGAAAAACAATAGAGAAAATCAGTGAAAAGAAAAGCTGACTTTTCAAAAAACATCAACGAAATTGATTAATCTCTAGCAACACTGGCAAAGGTAGATGGGGACAAGATGCAAATAGCCAATGTCAGGAATAAAAAGAGATAGGACTATACAGGATACAGCCATCAAAAAGATAATAAAAGAATACACAAATAATGTTATGTTTATATAGTTAACGAATCAGAAGAAAGAGACCTAGTCCTTAAAAGCGACAACTTAGCAAAATTCAGCCAAGAGAAATTTGTAATCTGAGGGGTCTTGTAAAAATTAAAGAAATTTATTTCATAAATAAAATTTCTTGAAAATTAAGTCTCCAGGCCCAGGCAGTTTCAATGAAGAATTTTACCAAACACTTAAAGAATTAATGGCAACTTCATACCAACATGTAAATAATTAATACCAATGATTTTTCCAGACATAAAAGAACAACATCTGAATTTATGAAGTCCTATTATTAAATGTTGAATGTAGGAAAAGATTGTAAAATACAAACCAAGAGAAGACCAATATCTCTCCTGACTTAGACACAAAAATTTTCAAAAACCTTTAGGAAATCAGCTGGGCATGGTGGTGCATGCCTGTAATCCCAGCACTCGGGAGGCTGAGGAAGGAGGATTGCCATGAGTTCAAGGCCAGCCTGAACTACATGGCGAGACCCTGTCTCAAAAAAAAGTGAAAGACTAAATGCTTTCTATATAGGATCAGAAACTAGGCGAGGATGTCTGTTCTCACTACTCTTATTCAACACAGTGTTATGAATTGTAGCCTCTGCAATAAAGCAAGGGAGAAAAAGGCACATATATCAGAAAGGAAGAAATAAAACTGTTCATATTTTCATATAATTGTCTATGCTGAAAATCCCAAGAAATCAAGAAAGAAAGAAGAAAGAAAGGAAGGAAGGAAGGAAGGAAGGAAGGAAGAAAGAAAGAAAGAGAGAAGATGAAGTCTCCTAGGACTAGTAACTGAGTAAGTAAGTTTGCAGGATACAAGACAAATTTAAAAAAAATCATATTTCTATGTTCTATCAATGACCATGTGAGCATCAAAATTAAAAATACACTATCATTTATAATTACTTTTAAAAATTTTTTTTTTATTATTTTTACCAAGAACGTGTATTGGTACATTGTATACATAATGATCATAATCAACATGGTTATTTTGTACCTGTACATGATACATCTTGGTTTTGTC
>PVJO010031362.1:0-14412 GCA_004026905.1 Hystrix cristata
GGGGAGAGAGGGGAATGGGAAAATATGGAAAATGATGAATGAACCTGCTGTAAATAGGGAGGGAGGGTGCAGAGGGGAGGGGGGAAGAGGGGGGAGAACCAAGATACATCATGTATAGGTACAGAATTAATGTAATGAATGTGACCATTGTATGTAGAATGTACCAATACATGTTCTTGGTTTAAAATAAAAAAAAAATTGATAAAGGTTAAGTGAGAGAAGGTTAATTTAGTACCAAAGATTCCTTTTTTAGTAACTTAGTGTAGTCTAAATGTACAGTGTTTATAAAGTCTATAATAGGGAACAATGATGTCCAGGGCCTTCACATTCACTTTCCTCTCAATCGCTGATCGTCCCAGAGCAAATTCCAGTCCTGTAAGCTCCATTCAAGGAAAGTGCCCTATATGGGTGCACCTTTTTTACTTTATACCATATTTTTACTGTGTTTTTTTTATTACCTACACTATTCAATACAGTAACATGTTGTGTAGGCTTGTAGCATAGGACCAATAGGATGCCCCACACAGCCTCAGTGTGCAGTAGGCCGTACCATGCATATCTGTGTAAGTTTAATTTATGATGTTCACACCATGGCGAAATTGCCTAATGGTGCATTTCTCAGAACATACCCCTGTGTTAGGCAATGCATGACTGTACAACCCTATAAAGCATCTCCTATGTCAAATACTAATCTCCACGTTTATAAATCAATTGCTTTGATTTTCACAACATCATTGGATGCTCACCTATAGTTATGGTCCCTCCAAATTCTCACGTGTGTGGAAGGTGATTGGATTACAGAGGCACTATACTCAGCAGTGGATTTATCTATTGATGACTTCAGTAGCTGATTGTGGTGTTAGGAGGTAGGGCTTGGTTGGAGGTGTATTGCTGGGGAAAATGTATTCTTGTCCCTGACTCTTCCCTTCTGTTTGTGCTTCCTGTATGCCATGGACCGCACACCTTTTCCTCTGCCATGTCCTTCTGCCATCCCATTTCTACCTTGGAGCCAGTTGAACGTGGGTATTATGTCCAGCAATGGGAAGATGGCCAAGAAACCTGACTTGATTTGAGGCGATGATGTGAAATTCACCCCAACTGAACTTACCTGAATGTACCCGAGTCATACTGATGTATAATTATGGGTAAAGATGACTTAATAGACCTGTACATTTCTGGAGCATTTACTGTGTGACGGGCACTGTTCTAAATGCTCTACTTTCATTAATTGGTTAAACAGGATTTATGGGAGGCCATTGATTTAAACTGAGACCCTACAACAGGCTCAACAACCCACATAGAGTCACCATACTAAGGTTACATGTCACCAAAACAGAATTTAACCTGTGTACTTGCAATATCTTCTGAGAAACCAGGAGATGGATGATAGTAAAACCCCCAAACAGTCCAGTTTTCAAAAAAAGCAAGAGATTCACAACAACATATCAAAAGGTCAGTCAACCCTGGTTTAGCAGCATGGTTAAAAAATTCCCCTTTGTTTTAATCTATATAAGGAAGGTAACTTTGCAATGACCGATCCATTTTTGGGTTCTTGTTTTTACTTTCTTTAATCCTTCCTGCTATGAAGCCTTCCTTTTGTGTGCTGCTCAGTCAAAAGTCTTTGTATTTCATAAATAGGATGCATAAATCATTAGTAACAGCCAGTTTAATCTTTAAAGTAAAATGTTCTGCAATTTTACTATTTGAAAAACAAAGTAAGTTCTCATTTACAGTTTCGAGAAACAGGTAATACTTTTACCTCCGTTTTAGTGACAGGAAAACTGATGTTTGAGTGACTTATCCAAAACCACATAGCTAGTACAGTGGCAGTCAGGTTTCTAATCCCCGCCAATCAGTCCTGGCCCTTGTCTGGGGCTCTCAGTACACTATACTACCAAGTGTGTATTTGAGCATGACAGGATCTGAAGTGATTGTTTGGGGCTCTATTTGGATTGTACGCACTTTATAATATGTATATGAGCCCTATTTTACATGTCTTTTTGTGAATGTATGTGCACATTTCTGTTAGGTATACCTAAGAGTGGAACTGGTAGGTCATATAATAAGGATATGTTCAACTTTGGTAAATACTGTCAAAGATTTTCTAAAAGTATCAGTCTATACTTCTTCCATTAGAAGTGTGTGAAATTTCCATTGCACCCCATCCTCATAAATAATTGATGGCCTTTCTCATTTTAGCTTTTTTTGTGGTGTCCCTGTGGGGTTTCAATTTGCATTCCCCTGATGCCTAATGAAGTTGACATTTCAGAACATTTGTTGGTCACATGGATAATTCCTTTTGTAAGGTGTCTTGATGGTAATATTAAATCATGTAGATCCACATTTTTAAAAGCATGAACAATCCCACTACTGTTAGACCAGACACTTTTCTTGTAATTCTGGAAATTTATTAAGTGTGACCGAGTAGTTCCACAGAACTGCCTGCGGAAGAAAATGCCCCTCCATCTTCCTCCAGAATTTAAAAGCTTTCACAAGCAACATATATTTTTAGCAACTTGTATTTAACACTTGACATGTTAACTTGACATGTTAGTGAGGTATTGTTCTCTATCCCAATGGCCATATGCTCCCAGGTGACACCTCTGAGAATGCTTACCTTTTGGAAAAGAGCTGAGCTGTCACCACTTGACATATGGTGAGTGGTGGGTGGACCCTTGCTTCCCTATAGGGCACCTTCCCCCGCTGCTCTCCTGGCGAGGTCAGCATGTTTTGGCATGTGCTTGTCTAAATGGTGCAGCAGTGATGCTTCCCTTTCCATCAGGGCAAGAAGCAGAGCCCCGCATCAGTGGCTGCACTTGAATTTCTTTTTAGGGCACAAATGAGAAATGGTGTTGTGAAAAGCAGAAGTTTGAGTACCATTTCCTCATTAAAGAGCAGGAGCAGAATTAACAAAAACAACTCTGGGAAGCCCGGTTTCCTTATCTGTAAGATGGGAATAAATATACAGGACCCACTTTCAAGGTTGCTGTGAAGTGAGAGATGTGTAAAATGTGCCAAATCTGGAGTATCCCATTTGTGAACAAAGGGCAAAAGAAGACCTTTTTTCTGTTAACTGTGATGCGTTACAACCTATCCCCCAAATTAGTGGCTTAAAATAATAAAGATCTATTTCTGAGATTCTATAGATTGATTGGACTCAACCAAGCAATTTTGCACCACCGGGTGTAGACTAAGGACACTAATGTGATTGCATTAGCTGGAAACTTGACTACCGAGACCGGAGTATCCAAGAGCACCACTCCTTCTTTAGAGCCTTGCTCCATGTGGTGACCAAACATTCCAGATGGTAAAACAGAGCATCTATCTGTCTGTCTGTCTGTCTGTCTATCTGTCTGTCTGTCTGTCTGTCTGTCTGTCTGTCTATCTCTCTATCTATCTATCTATCTATCTATCTATCTATCTATCTATCTATCTATCTATCTATCTGTATATGCATGCAAGTGAAGTGGGCAACAGCCACTTTTATGACTTTCTTAGCCCTTTTTCATTCTTTTGAAATAAGTGATCCCTAAATGTAAGACCCATAAGAACAGGGTTTTCCCCTGTCCTTTCACTGTTGCATTTCTGTGTCTAAACAGTGCCTGACAAAGGTCACATCAGTGTTTGTCGAGTGAATGAATCACCATTTACAGTGGGAAGTGGCCCAGCCCCAGGCATGGGATATCCATGGGATGGTGTTTCCCAGGTGATATTTATGCAGTGCCTTTGCTCTCAAGTGCCCTTGTAAGAATAAACTATCAGTGAACACTCCCTATTGGTTATCTGAGCTGAGCAATGTAGGTCAGTCAAGATCTCATTACTGCTTTCAGGACTTGCTTATGATACAGTTTGGAGGAAAACACAGAATAAAGACCATGGCAGTGCCAGTTGGTAGCATTATTTTGTGAAGGATGTAGTCAGTAGAGAAATAATTTAAATTAAGAGGATAAGTGCAGCCTCTTGTGTCTTTAATGTATTTGGTCTGGGTTTCAGCAGGTGAGTAGACTCTGGATGCATGTAATTTAGGGTGAAATTATCTTAGAAGAGAAAAATATACTGTGAGTCAGTAAGATAATAAATACATGAATATGTCTGTAAAGAACTAAAAGGAAAAAATTTCATTTGTTTATTTCAGGGTGATAGAGCCACACATTTGGAAATGTAGACAGGACACATTAATGGGGGATCTAGACTTACAGATCATAAGAAGTAGAAGAAATGGTTGAAACCCATCCCATGTCCCTTAGAACATTTCCGTATGCTCAGCCAACTTCCAGCAGCCATGTCTGCATCTCTGTGTCTGAGGATTTTCCTGGAACTTCAAAAGCTACTCTAAAACACTGGACTTAATGATCTCCCCCAGGGAGCAGTCCTTAATCAACAACTGATGGAAATGTTTTGTGTCATTATCTTCACTAGTGTATCAGTTTCCTAGAACTCCATTACAGAGGATGACAAATTGAGGACTTCAAATAACTGGAATTTATTGTTTCACATTTTTGGAGGCCAGAAGTCTAGACTCAAGGTGGCAGCAAGATGATTCAGGGCCCTGCGACTCTGCATAGAACCCTTCCTTCCCTTCTGCTAGCTCCTTGGTGCTAGTCCTTGGTGCTTACCAGTTTGCAGCTGTACAACTCTGGTCTCTGCTTCCATCTTTGCACGACATTCTTCCTTTGGATCATCACATCATCTTTTTAATGACACCGATCACATTGCATTAAGAATGACCCAACTCCAGTATGATCACATCTTAAAGAATCATGCCTGTGAAAACCTTATTTCCACAGCCACATGCTGAGACACTAGATAGGGTTGAAGCCTTAATCTATCTTTTGTGGGGGACGTATCAACTCATAATGTTTAGGGTGGGGATCCTGTATGAGTTTCATGCCATGTTGCAGAGTTTCAGCAGAAGATTAAGCTCTAGTTGTCCACCGAGCAGTCTGACTGTCTAGTACACTCTTATTCGCTACCTTCCCTTCCCCATCTACCTTTTTAATTTGCTGCAGGTGTTCCTGCATCTCCTAAGGACACAGTGAAGTTGGCCCTTGTCACAGGGTCTGTGTCTGGGCAAACCCAAACAAAAATAATGAGTCGTTTTTGATAGTAGACTGACATATTCAAAACTCACCTTTTGGATTTTAGTTGATAGTTTAACGATGTCTGGGGTCAGTGGGTGGTACATAGAATAGGCCAGGGTTGAATAGCCACGTTTATTTTCATTCCGCTCTGGATACAAAGGAGACAGACATTACTGGTACCCAAGATGATGTCTTGCTTCATATAAATCCTGTTCTCTTAAGCTCTGATTAGAACCAGAAGGTTGCATGCCTTGACCAAGAACACTGACAAAGAGCCTCATGCCCATAACTGTATTATATGAGATTTATACTGTTTATATAAACAGTTCTGGTAGGAGTAATGTTTAAATTGGTCAATTTAAGGATCATGCCTTTCTGTGGTTAGCCTTCCTAAATATGTAATATCTGAGAAATTATCCTTGTTCTAATGTCTCCATCAATTTAGTTCAGCTTTTACCAAGTACACTGTAAAGTTGTTATCTTAAAGTAAGACGTGGAAATATCATTCTTTAAGAAAAATTGATATTAACAATTAAGCATCATAATATCACAGATGGTTGCGATGTGAAGTTAAGGGATAAAGAAGGAGTGCTTGGCAAGGACAAAGTGAAGATAGTTTCACAACTCATTCTCTGCCTCCTGTGCCTGTCAGAAATCTCTCCAGTAGTGATCACCAATGCAGTGGTCATAAATCCCTTTCACGTATGAGGAATTGTTTGTGACAACCTTGAAACTACGATCTAACTGAATGAAGAAGGATATAATCAACCCTTTGATCCCCATGCAGTGGTCCTTTCTGATTCATTTAGCAGCTGAATTCCTGAGAATTTGCTCCCCGGACCCCACCATTTTCTTAGCCAGCAACCAGGCCAGCAATGGAATCTTTTGCATGTAGGGTCAAGTCTGTTTGGAGGACCACATCTGAGATCATGCCCCCAAATTTATCAGCTGTGGCTGAAAGAACGAGAACTGAGTCAAAGGGGCCCATGGGCCCAATTTCTGATTGGATGTACCGTTTTTATGTGGCATGGCTTATAGCTTATGCACATACTATCTCAGCTTTTCTATTAAGTGTCCCAGGATTGGTTCATTTATATGTGTTTTCTCAATTCTTTGTATAAAGTCTAACTTACAAGAAAGGCTTGTTAAATATTTAGAAATGTACTAAGAAGAAGTATATGATAGGGGATAAAAAAAACCCTGAGGGGTGAGCTCAGAGTTGACTGTACACACAAAAAAACGAGGTTGGCCACTCATAAAAACAGACCACATAGTCAGATGCTAAAAATTCTGAGTATACATAAAGGAAAAAATGAAAAAGTCCCCCAGGGAATCACAGCATTGTCTAGGCTCCTTTTACTGGTGATGTGTTTGTGAGCTAACTCTATTTATTTTGGTGGGTAAATGGCATTTTCTTAACATATGAGCAAGGGAATAATGAAGCAAGAAAAAGGAAATGGGGTGAAGAGGTCTCAGCAAATAAGTTTTCTTCAGTAGTGAGAGATGCTTTGTATCAAATAGAGCTCTATTCCTAGAGGAGGTTTCCCATACTTAGAAAAACATCTGTTCCTTCTCTATTTATACACACATGTGTGTGTATTCATAATATATATGTATGTAAATTCTATGTGGTATACTATATGTTATAATACTATGCTACATGTACGTACATAAAAGCATAACTCATTAATAGTACATTAAATAATTACACAGCTAAAATCATGTTGGGCATGTAATACTTAAACTATTATGCTCTTCTCATGCTTAGCGGCATTATCTGAGGAGTGACACTATATTACCCAAAGTAGGGTGTCAGCATGTACAGGGGAGAGTGCCACACTAGAAGACATATCAGAACAAAGGTGGCAACTGGAGAAACTAAGGTGGCAACTGGAGAAACCAAGAATTATTTTCAAATAGTAAGCAAAAACACATTATACAATAGCCACTATTGATAGAGCTCCTCCCTTGTGACAAATATTCCACAAATCTCATTGGTAAACCTTACACAGTAGATACACTTAATACAGTGTTGTTGGATAGGTGTGTCCACATTTTAGGGATGAGGGAGAAATATGAAATAGACTATAAGTCACAACTTGTAAGAGACAGAACACAAATGGAGCTAGATTTGTAAAACTCCACAAACCTGAAATCTTTGCAACATACTACTGTGCAATGCATTGGCACAGAATAGGTGGATACAAGGCTTTATGTGCTATGTTAAAGAGTATCAGCAAGCTTAAGTGGAAGTAGAACCAGACCAGAATACTATCACATTTAGAAGCTGAGATCTGTTATGGCTCATATCTAGATGTCCCCCCAAAGCCTCATGCCTCATAGGTGGGGTTTTTGGATCTAGGGTGCGTGATCCTGGGATTAAGTAATGGGACGTCACAAGAACTACAGGACTTGTGCCACTGCATGCTGAAAGTGTTTAACTTTTTTTTTTTTAACTTATACAGGAGTTACACCTAAGAGTTTGCCTTAAATCTCAGAAAAGACGTTAGACTTGAAGTTTTCAGCAATGCTGAGACTATTAGAACTTTGGCAACTCTTAGAAATGGACTAAATGCCTTTGCATAAAGGGACATATATGATTCTTGGAGGGCCAGAGGAGGAAGGGTATTTTGGCAGGGTCTCTTATGAGGAGCAACCTGGACTGGTATTGGAATTCTCTGACTATCCTTATACTTGTAAGTGAATATTTCTACTTTTGTTATTTAGAAATACATACATTTAAAGGCTCTCCTTTCAAGTCTTATCAGATACTGATTTTGCACTATCCAGGGATCCAAGATTTTGCCCTCCAAAGCAGTCAGAGCCCTTTAATTGACAATCCCTGCTTCAGAATATTCCCAGTATAAGGCTTGGTTACTCCCTGGACTGACTGACATTGCTTCAAGCAGACAAAACTTGCTGTTCCCAAGGATCTTTTATTGTGCGAAACAAGCTTAAACTTAGAATTAAACAGACTTATCTGGTTTCATGTGAATGCCTATGTTTTGTCATACTACAAGATTGAAAAGCTGCAAATTTACAGCAGACATACAGCTGATCGTCTCCTATATCTTATCTAACATGTCATCAGAGAATGATGTGACAAGTGAGAATCAGGAACACTCAGTAAGATTTATGAAGGATCGGCATTTAAACAGATGAAAATAGCACCTATACTCCCATCAGAATACCACAGTTTATAAACATTATTAGGGTGAGCATATTATTACAGGACATAAACAGAACACTGTTCACTTGCTAAGTAAGGAAAAAATTCCTGCTTCCCACTACCAGGGCAAGATATTACAAGTCTTACAGTTCTGTTTTCAACCTGGATTTGGCAGTTAGCAGGTTGCACTCTGTGACCCATAGGTAAGTGTCTGTGAGCAGCAGAAAATAGAAAGTATAGGTAATCAAGTGGGGAGGAGCTGTTCGAAGCTTGAATTTACCCAAGGGGATTTTCAGAAAGGGCATGATGAAAGCCAAGGTATGCAAATCAAGCCAGGCAGGGGAAAGATTAAATGTTGCTATTTGAATGCATAAACCTCTTCATGTTTAATAAGTACTCACATATCTGGGAAAGAAATTTTCAGAGAAAATGCTTATAAACTCTATCCCATAGAGGTGGCATATACTCTGCAGCCAGCCCTAGTCTCCATTTTGCTAGTATAGGAGTCCTTGCTTTGATTTCTATTTCCGTATCCGGGTTTTTCCAGCCAACTTCCACTGTTTTCCTGGGCAGTGTTTATGACCATCCCAATCAATAGTATCATCTTGAGGTTTTTAGAGAATAATTCTGTTTTCCAATATTAATCCAAGTACTTCAGGTGCAACTGGCCTGTTTCTTGCTGTCAGATCTAGGTGGGGGCATAAACTAGATCTGATCAGCCAGAATTCCACAACTGATGAACTCCCTAAGCCTGCTGTGTCAGAGATGGACACATGTTCCAACTTGGTACCAAGAGACTCAATAGTGAGATTTTTTTCTCTAGAATTATTGGAAAGAAGAGAGCTCTTCCAGGTTGGTTTCTGAGCTGGTAGGAGGTAGATAAGAAGTGTTGAGCACTTTGTCACCATAAAGGGGAGCCGTCATGTAGGAAAGTGGAGTCTGGCAATGGAAAGCAACTCAGTTCTGATGATAGTGTTTGAGATCCTCAAACTGGCCAGACTTGAAGCTTGTATGTCTCCGGACTTTTAGATACTATACTAATAGATTATCTTTCATTGCTCAGGCCACTTTGAATTAAGTCACTTTCAACTACAAGAATTCTGATGGATGTAACTCTCAAGTCCTTTCTAGAATTTGTCCCTATGGTATATTTCAGCCACCCTGCCTGGGGTCCTGCTGTTAAAACAAAGGATTATCCTATATATTTTACCTTGTTCCTTTGGACCAGTGGTTCTCAGCTAATTATGGTTTTGTTTCCTAAGGGACATTTGGCAAGACATGGAGGCATGTTTGGTTGTCATGAATGGAAGTAGGTGGGCATAGACCAGGGAGCTGCTAAACATTCTATAATACACAGGACAGCTGCCTAAGACAAAGGATTATCCAGACAAAATGTCAATAATGCAGCTGTTGAGAAACCATGCTTTAGATACTATAATTGGCTGGCTTCCCAGGCATTAATATTTTCTAGCATTCATTAATTTGTTATTCAATAATCATGGATTAGAGGCCTCTGTGAGGAAAAATAATGTAAAAATAATGTAATGAAGTCTTGGGAAGTAGCAGTGATCAGGCCACAGTCCTTGAAGTGCAGGGAGCTCAGAGATGTACTTGACCCTAGTGATCTTACCCTCTTACTTCTTCCCACAGGTGAACTCCCTGAATCTCAGGCCCACCTGAGTCTGCCTAGTTTGAAGATGCTGGACATCTTGAATATGGTCCATTCTGTTGCCTCTTGAATTGGGTCATGACAAGTAACATTCATCATCCTAAATAACTACTTTCAGCACAGCAGTGTGTCATTTGTGATGTCAGTGGGGAATTGTGCATGGTTCAATGAACTTGAGCTTTTTTGGTCTTTTCTTCTTAGTTTTTTTTTTTTTTTCCATGAAAATCTTTCTCTGGAGATGCAGCAGATAGTAATCATGTCTTTTGGCTCCATGATGTGGTAAGTAAGAGATGCTGGTTGAAAGCGACCATTTACAAGAGCAGGGAAAGTGAATTTGAATGCGACATTCTGTCTAGAGTATTTGTAGTTTGTAATTTTGAACAACTGCATGTTGATTTTTGGTGGGTAGCTTCTCAAGCTGTCCCTTCAAGCATTATTATGGTAATACTGTATTTTAAGGTCTCAGGCATTTTATCAAAAGAACTAGATTTTTGTGTGTGAACAAAGAGCAGGGGAAGAATTACAAGAGTACATTTTCCTCCTAGATGAATCAGATGGACAAAGCAGGTTGCTGTGGAATGCTTTGTGACTGCTATTTTGAAACTTAGTCATGTATTTTTAGCTTGCAAATCTCTTCTCTGACAAATGTCCTCACGGGAACAGGACATGGGTGCTGAGAGAAGGGAAGCCCCAACGCTGCTTCTCACCACGTCACAGCGGGTCTCATAGGCAGGGGAGGAAAGCCCTTTTGAATGCTAGGTGCAACAATCCTAGCGTTTGCATGGCCACAGACTCCAGCTTCACCAAGTTATTTGTGAAGGTGAAGCAGAGATGCCCTGGGGTCATGAAGGCATGAAAGCTGTGATGGAACAAAGGCAAGTCAGAACATTGCTCCTTTAGAGCAACATGTTCGTAATTCACAGCTGGAGCTGGCAGGAGGAATGATACTACTGGGTTTCTTAATATATCATTGTTCAATAGCTATGCACTCCATCAAGCCAGAGACATAGGTTAGCCTTCTATGACATTTGCAGAATTGAGGAACATTAGGGAAAGGGGTCTTCTGCGCTTCATTGCTTTGATCATTTATAAACTCCAAATTTTGCCTGATGAAAAACATATTCCTTCTTCTCTTTCTTTTCACTTTGCACTAATACACAGTCTATTAAAATGGAGTTCAGTTTTCTCTCCTTGAACAGAACATCAGTGAGGATGGCTAAGTTATGGAAGGCACAAATAATGATGAAAACATTTTTCACACTTACTACTACATACTTGCCAAACACTTTGTTACATATGCTGCATCTATTATCTAGTTTAATCTCTTCAAAGATGATGCAATTACTATTGTCACCTTATTGATGCAAATGCAATGTCCTTGAGCTAATTATTCATTGTATGTCCCCTGGAATGGTGCCTATGATATAGGGTGTGGTCAGTGTACATTTCTTGAGTGATTTGTAATACAAATGATGAAATGATTCTGGAGAAGAAAGATGAAGTAAATTTGCCCACTACTTTTGGTGATGATAGAAGACCTTGTTGCAGACACCTCTCAACTGACAATAGTAATTAGGGAAAATACGGAAAAAGATATTCTATTGGAAATTAAAAAAACCCAGAAAGACAGAGTATTGCCAAATCAGCTTTTCCTCAGAAGAGTCACAAACAAAACCAGAAACAAAGCAAGGCATTGGATTAGGTACCCAAGTTTGAAGCCTTCTTTTTCGCCTGAGAAAGGCATCTTTTAAAGCAAGCAGTAATAACTACTAATCAAGAAAAAACAAGATTTTAGCATCTAGGATTTCTATGGGTAATCAAAGTCATTTGAGGTTTGCTGAGATAGATCAGAAAGTCAGTCCACGACACAGGCAGTCTATGCCAATGCTGCCTCTTTTTTCATGTTTACAAAGGCAGATTCTGCAAGCTCAAAAGCATGTAGGTGGGAATGTCCAGGTTGTGTTGGCCCATACCTTTTTACATTATTTATAACAGTGTTTGAGGAAATGGAGTATAGTGGAATGGACACAATGTATTTTCTTTTCTTGATTCTTTCGGAGCAGAATAAAGGGTTCTGGACATTGAATGTGGTGCATCACACTTGGAAAGGGGTATTATGTGCTCAGGTCTTCCTCTTGTATTCATGATACCTTTATCCCTTTAATTCAGCCTATTTATTTCCATGGATATGCACAGACATACATATAGATAATTTAAGGTAGACTGGATGTAAATGTAGTAGTGTTGGGAGGTAGGATGATGATGATTTTAAATAATGCTCCTCAATCTTTTTGTTACTTGAAAGATATCAAATATTATTATATTTTGCTGACACCAAAATTCAAAGTGACAAGAGCCAAGATGGATATAATTGTAACACAATCACATTTGCAGGATAGCAGCATTTTGCAGCATCTATAAGAATGTGCACATTATTCATCTTGTCCTCCTGGCGGCACCAGGCTATTGTTAGATAGACCTACTCACCACCCTGATGTCAGATGCTTCTACTCAGAAGGCAGAGTGTCCATGTTCCAGGAGACATGTAGTCTTTCTGCTTGACAGTCTACGCTTTCTCTCTTGCCTCAATATCATGGCAGCGATGCATATGTACAGAAAAAAATGAAACCAAGATTTTGTTGGTCAAATCAGTGGTAGTCTGGAGAAAGATACTTATTGAAATATTCCACCCAGTGATTTTTGACTGTAAGTTTGTGGGAAAATCTACAATTGACTATGAATTCTTTTTTTAACTTCTCTGCCACATCCTCCCACTGTCCTAATTAGTATTACCTTGTTCATTTTCACAAAAGTGAGAAAGGATTTGGGGAAATGAAATGAGTCCCTGAACTTTCTGTGTTTAGTAGGTCATAACCTAGTTGTGTGTGTAAATTATTTAAAAATCCTGCACAAGCAGTGATATACAGCCAGCTCCCTTTTTTGTTTTTCTGCTGAATATTATATTCTGGAACATTGTCACTGTAGTTATGTAGCACCACTTTGTTGTTTTAAACAATTACATACTACTGAATTTTATAAAACTATGATTCATTTAATGAGATCCACAAACAGTGAACATCTAGGTTGTTTCCACACAAATGTTTGTCTATGAGAGACTTGTAAATATAACATCTGAACTTCCCTCTGTCCTGTAAAATTCCTCTGGCTGTATAACAGAACTTAATGGGTGAACGAGGAGAAACTGGGATGGTGGATGCATACTCCCCTCTACTCCCCACCACTACCATCCCTACCATGGTCGGTACCGTCCCATATTTATTTCCCACCCACACCTCTCTACTTAGACTTTCTCCTTGCAGGCCACACTGGCTCACACTCCCTGCCTGACTTCAAGTGTGCTTTTTTGCACTGAACACCTGACAAATTTCTACTTATCTTTTAAAACCTATTCACACATTACCACTCCAGTGGAAAAAGAAAAACCCTTCTTTCCACTTGCAGAGTTAATCCTCTCCTGCTTGCAGTACCCTCAACATTGCACACACTTGTATTGGTGCCCAAATAGCACTTTATTAGGGTTATCTGTGTACACGTTTGTCTTCCATCTTGGACTTGAAACCCTTGTACACTGAGATTGTGTCTTATTTTTCTCACCATCTTTAATATTAAACGCATTTATGCTTCTTCATTATTATCTATCATTGTACCTGACACATCAGATCCTGGACTGATATCTGTTAACTGGCAAGTGAAGAAATTCTAAGTGAAAGTGAAAAAGAAATGAATTCTCAGTGAAATTAGAAAAAGAGAATCACGTGGGTTCTGGAGTCAATAGTTGCACATCTTGAGATCAGAAGGAGCTTTGTCCTAGAAGAGGCCCCTTGCTACAGTGGTGAACTCGGCTTTTCTTTCTGCCTACTCTGTATAAATTTTCAGTAGCTTCTTTTCTCTGACATTTTTCAAATTGTTGGCGCTGTAGCCTGGATACTTTGATAAGCTACTGAGGAATATTCAAATTTCAGTGAAACACAACAAAATTGGTAGAAGAGAAAATATTGACACTAAAGTCAAAATCTTGAGCAAGAGAGAAAGGAGGACCAGGAAAGCCTAAACAGTCCTAAAATATTTACATATTAGGTATGAGGTTTGGAAAGGAACACATGTCTACTTATGATTATACAGGCAGAAATCCTTGCTACGAGAATGTTAAATTACCACTAATTCTACGCAGTGTGTGTCAAAGACTCTTTTTAAATTTTTAGTATAATTTCCTTCCAGATTTCAATATTCTTTTTTTTTTTAATTTTAGAACTTTATTTTTTTATTTTTTTTTTAATTTATTTTAAACCAAGAGCATGTATTGGTACATTCTACATACATTGGTCACATTCATTACATTTATTCTGTACCTATACATGGTGCATCTTGGTTCTCCCCCTCTCCCCCGCCCCTCCCCTCTCCTCCCTCCCCCCCATCTACATCAGGTTCATTCATCATTTTCCATATTTTCCCTTTCCCCTCTCTTTCCCCTG
>PVJO010031363.1:0-14414 GCA_004026905.1 Hystrix cristata
TGCTCCCTCCCTCCCTATTTACAGCAGGTTCATTCATCATTTTCCGTATTTTTGCATTCCCCTCTTTCCCCTGTTGCCTTTCTGCTTTTCCCCTTCTTTCCTTCTAGTACTCCTCTCCTCTGCACACCATCCTCCTTTTATATAATATCTATTACACCTCTTTGTCCTTATTTACAGTTATGGTTTCTCATATCAGAGAAACAATTCGATGTGTGCTCATGAGTGACTGATTTATTTCACTTAAGAGTATGTTCTCAAGGAACATCCATTTATATATGAATGACTAAGATGTGGTTTTTCTACACAATGGAGTACTACACTGCCATAAAAAGGACAAACTAGAGTAATTCTGTATTGCTCTTTACAGAAAAACTTTGCTGACCTTTGTTCTGTATATGCTTGGCAATTAATAATATTTTCAGTATTTTTAAAAACCATTTCAATGAGTACGTAGTTCTATCACATTTTGACTTTATTTGTAGTTTTCTGATGCCTAATGATGTTGACTAGCTTTTTTGGGGAGGAGGGTGCTGGGAATTGAACTCGGGGCCTTCCTCTTGCCAGGCAAGCAAGCATTCTCCCGCTTAAACTAAATCTCCTTGATACAACTTTTGGTTATTTAGTGTTGTTTTGCCCATTTATCAATTGAATTATCTTTCTATTTCTTAATACTTTCTAGGAATTTTTATTTTTATAAATATGCTATGGATACACATCTCTTGTGCAGATCTCTGTCTCTTTCTCTATTTGTATATCTGTCTATGGCAAATAATTACAGTCTGTGTTTTACCTTTACATAATCTCATAATCATTACATAATCTAAATAATACCTTTCCAATAAGGTATTGTTACCTTTCTGATAATAGTATCTTATCAGAAAGGTATTATTTTTTTAAAGAAACAGTGGGAAATTATTACAGATATTTTAACCTAAAAAACTAGCTAGTTTTTGTATAGCAAAACTACATATAAACAGAAATTTACATTCTAGAATAATTTATTCTAGAGTAAAAATACAACTTTTTAAGGTGGTACTGGGGATTGAACCAGAGCTTTCATGCTGAGCTACACTTACAGTCCGTTTATTTTTATTTTTTTTTTTATTTTGAGACAGAGTCCCACTAAGTTACTGAGTTGTCCAGGCGGGCCCAAACTTGTGATCCTCTTGCCTTAGCCTTCCAGAGTGCTGGGATTGTGGGCCTACACCAGCTTCGTCATTATTGAAAAGAGAATTTGCCCTTATAATTTGGGGAAATGATTAAGTCATATTTTCATTTAAGGAAATTAATTATGTAAAAGTATCTGTTACATAATTCTTCATTAAATTTTCATTATTTTTATTTTAGAAATTACAGATGAAAATGAAACAATACTGAATCCCAAAGAATTGGCTTCTCTGGAGGAATATATTCCTACTCGACATACAAGTATTACTCTTCTCAAATGTACCTGCACAATTTTCATGGCTGAATTCAACTTGCTAGACCATTTACTTCCTGTCATCATGGGAGAAAAGGTATATTTACAATTCACTATTTTTTTTACCCATGTATATATATTTTTATTAAATAAAAGAATATATGATTATATAGTTATCCATGGTGGAACAAAAGCAATTTAAGTATGATTGTTAATCCTTAGTAATTTTAAATATGTATATTTAAAAAAATAAACGTAAGACAAGGTTATATCAAGAATGTTGAGCTTTGGACTAAAGAAGCTTAAGTCATTGCTTTGTCATTAAGCTTCATTTCCCCTTTTTGGAAACAAAATAAAAATACATTTTTCAAGCAGACTTGTAGATTTAACCAATAAAAAAGCAATACACAGATCTAGTTTATTACTTATCTACACAGCAAGTGCAAATCAGTAATGCTGTCAGCTTCCCATGTCCTTTGTTTCATAGGGTAACACCATGGCCAAAGGAACCTAAAAATATGAGTAGTAAGTAGGGTACTGTTTGGTAAGAATTCAGCCTTACATTGCAGCTGAACAGTTGGATAGCCTTCAGCTATACTCTGAAGGTGGATGGTAGGTGGAAAGCTCTACATCTCACCTCAGTAAGGAAAGCTGATGAGAAACCGTCTAATGGCAGCTTTCCACATCATGGGAAAGTGAATGAGAAATAGTCTTTTAGCAGCTCTTCATTAGATTACCTATTTTCCCCTTATTTTAAAGTATCATGAGATATTCTACCAAGACTGAGGTCTATTGTGGTTGAGCCTTGCCTTTGTGACATGGATTCATGTGAGATTTTTAGAATGCTGGCACAGACCAGTTTCTCTAGGATTACTTTGAATATTCATTGAGATAATATATATACATCATTTTGCTTATATTAAGAACATAGTGATTACTACTGTTATTGCAGATTTATTAGTGCTTAATATTTAGTTAAAGTCCATATATAATATGTTGCTCTTTGAGTTTGACTTACATTTATAAGAGTGTGTGTTTCTGTTAATTTATTAGGTTGGTTGTGATTCTTTTGATGTGCACATGATGATGTTTATGGAAATAAGAAGTGTCCTAACTTTAAAATTAATGGCAGAGAATTGACTGAGACATTAGTTTCATTTAGTATGTTTGCTCCCTATTGACCACTCATCATTAAGAATTAAGATGTGTTAGGACTAAGACATCATCTTGAAAAAGTGAAAACATCAATATTTTCTATCATTTCTAGTTTTGTTTTCTAGCTTTTAAAAAATAGGCTGTACAGTATTGTTTAGCTAATTTAGGTTCACATCAAAATTGAGCAGGGGGTGTAGCAATTTCCTATATGCTTTCTGCCTGCATGCATGTATTGGTTCTCCCATTATCATCCTCCCTCACCAGACTGGGAAATTTGTTATAATTGCTGGAATTTCATCAGTACATCACCCTGAATCCCTTGTTTATATCATGGTTCACTCTTGGTGTTTTATATTCTGTAGGTTTTGACAAGTATAATATGTGTATCTCCTGTAAGAGTACTTTGCAGAGTAGTTTCACTGCCTTATAAAGCTTCTGTGATGTTTCTCTTTTCCCTCCCTCACCTCAACCGCTTGCAACCACTGATATTTTTACTGTTTTGCCTTTTCTAGAATGTCATATGTGTAGAATGTTCTAGTGCATAGCCCTTTCAGATTAGCTTCTTTCTATACTATACACTCAGATAACCCCCAGGTCTTTTCATGGATTCAAAACTAATTTAATTGAATAATATTCAATTATCTGTATTTATCACAGTTTATTTGTCCATTTATCTACTGAATGATATCTTGGTTGCTTTCAAGTTTTGGCAGTTATGAATAAAGCTACTATTAAACATCTGTGTGCAGCTTTTTGTGCGCTGTTTACCTACTTTTAGTAAATACCGATGAGCCCAATTGCTGGATTCTATGATAAGAATATGTTTAGTTTTTTAAGAAACTTCCAAACTGTGTTCTTTGTGGCTGTATGATTTTGCATTTCTTTTAGCAATGAATGAGCCATACCCTGGGTTATCAGCTAGTGTCTTTTAAAAGGAATTGGCCTGCTTTATCTACATTATCAAATTTATGGGCATAGAATTGTTCATAGCATTCTTTTATTATCCCTTTAATGCTCATGGTTTTGTAATGATATTTCTCTTTTGTGTGATGTTAGTAATTTGAATCCTTTTTCTTTTTTTCTTATTTTTTTGCCTGGCTAGAGGGTTGATTTTAAAAAATCTTTTCCGAGAATCAACCAGGTTTTGATATTAGTTTTTTCTATTGTTTACTTGTTTTCTTTGTATTTGTTTCTGTTTTAATTTTTGTTATTGCTTCTGCTTATTTTGAATTTAATTTGCCCTTCTCTTTGTAGTTTCCTGAAGATGAAACTTAGGTGATTGATTTTAAATTTTCTTTCTTTTTTTTTTTTTTTTAGATTTTCTTTTCTAATACCATTCAATGCTATGTTTTTCTCTAGGCACCATTTTTACTAAATCCAAGAAATTTTAAGTTGTGCTTTCATTTTCATTTCATTCAAGATATTTTAAATTTGATTTCTCTTGATATGTGTTGTTTTGTTAAATGTAGTGATTCATCTATTGTCCCCCCTTACCTCTGCGCCTCAGTTTTTGCTTCATGTATGTTGATGCTCTGTCTTTAGTACCTGTACGTTGGCCGCTTTTAATTCTTGATAACTTTCCTTGGCTTGAGATTTGCTGTTTCTGAAAAAAGCTACTTCTACTTTCTTTTGATTACTGTTGCCATCCATGTCTCCATTTCTTTTAATCCATATGGTCATATATTTAAAATGAGTTTCTGATAAACAGTATATAAAACGAGTCTTATTTCTTGATCCACACAATTTCTGATTTTTAATTGGTACATTTAGACCATTAATGTATGAATTGATAATTGTTACAGTTGGAGTAATAGGTACTGTAGTTTTTAATATTTTCTGTTAGTTACCCTGTTTCTTTGCTTCTGTTTTTGTCTCATGTTCTTTTTCTGCCTTTTGTGGTTTTCACTGGACATTTTGTATGATTGTATTTTCTCTCTTCTCAATACTAAAAACAAAAATCTCTTCAGCTTCCTGGCTATCTCAATACTAAAAACAAAAATCTCTTCAGCTTCCTAAGCTGCTCATGTGCAACGCAAGACTTTAGTAAACCTAGCAGAAAAGAGAGGTGAAAAGAGCAATGTAGACATTTTACTCTCTTTGTGGTGCTGGGTATCAATAATTAAGAATTCAGGCCTTGCCAAGTGAATACCTGGTACTTTCCTTTGAGACCTTATAAGGGCTACACCCTAGCAGTAAGTACAAATTGAAATAGTTAGTTCTTATTCCAGTCCTGAAGAGAACCAAGATGATCTGCTTGTATTCTGTCCATTTCCTTTGGAGGAAGATAATATTATAAAAATCTTTTATAATTTCTTATCCATGATGTCTGATGCCTAATAAAAATTGAGAAATACTAAAAAAATACAACAAATTAAATTGAATTTAAAGAGGAAAATTAAGAATAAAAGCATTAGTAGATGTGACTGAGATATTGGTGGGCTGGACCTATAAATCAATGGTAGAATACTTGCCTAGCACTCGTAAGGTCCTGGCTTCAATCCCCAGCAACATACCCATGCATGCACACTTTACACATATGCACAAAGATATTGCTGCTATCACCCACGGAGTTTAAGTGATTTTTATTAACTTCAAGAAAAAAGACAGAAAAGTAGAAGATTTCAAAAGACACCTCAACCAAAAAAAATAAGTTTCATAACTCAAAAGTATAAGGGCATGGGTGAGAAATAAAAGGGTGGAAAAATACATATTTTAAATGCTAATCAAGAGAATTATACTAGGTCTGTTTTAATAACAAAAGTAAATTGAGGGTAAGAAGTATTATCAGAAATAAAGAGCCACTTCATAATGATAAAAATGTCAAGTAAAAAATGAGCAGCATAGATAATTTCCACAGATGTTACAATGAGTGAAAGAGTACCATGCGATTCCATTTATATGAAGTTCAAGAAGAGACTACGAACTAAGCTATGGGTGATTGAATGAGAACCTTGGCTATCTCTGGTGGGCATTTCATGTTTCCTAGAAAGGGACACTGGAAAGCTTTTAGGGTGCTTCAAGTGGCTGGTAGTTACAGGTATATGAATTCATTGAGCTCTACATTTCAGATTTCTGTGCTTCACTGTGTGATTTTCCTCAGTAATCCAGAAAAAAAGTCACTTAAAACGAAGTAATTACCAAATAAGTTGTGGTTTTAATTATAAAAATGAACAAACAATCAGGATTTTATGTTCATTTTAGCCAGTTTTAGGTTTACTGTATTGTTTCTCAGAAATGACACTTGGATTTTTTTGGATTGCAAAGTATTATGTAGCATTTAGCATCTTTGAGTGATGCCTGTAAAAAGGCGTTATTACTGTGGCAGTGAAAGCCAGACAAAACAAAGAAACTATTCTTACGTATTTTCACGTTCTTCTGGATGGAAAGTAATGATGTTCCTCATTGAGACCCAGAGGTAGGGCATTTTAAGGAAGTTGGTTCTGGGATCAGAACATAAGATCAATTAGGGACATACTCTGGACAGCTTAAAACTTGCCTGTATTTATTTGGAAGTTCAGATAAATTCTGCAGAGACTACCACGCCCTCCTCAAGATTCTTAGAACTTTATGAGCCTTTCACATATGTATTACTAATGAATATGATTTTGGTCAGACATTTTTTCCTTCCTGCATACTTTGCTTATTGTGACTGTCTTTTAACTCTTTGTCTTGTAGTCCACTTAATGCCAATAAAGGTAAAGAAAAATAAAAGCTTGCTGGCTTTTGGATATCTAGAAATTATTTTAGAATCATCAAAATCCCTTGTATTTTAAGAAAATAGGAATCATCAAATCTCTTTTATTTTAGGAAAATACAGGGGATGATCAAAAAAGTGAATGCGTAAATAAAAAGTTACTACACTAAAATACACATTGCCATTAATCATCCTCACAATAGTCTCCCTCACTTTAAACATACTTTTCCTGTTGTTCTTGGCACTTTCTGAAGCAGTCTCAGAAGTTCTCTTTTGTGAGTGTTTTTGAGAAGTGTGTTAAAAAATGTGACGAATGGTGCAATGGCGTGCCATGCAATGGAATGGCAGGCTCACAGAAACAATGCTGTGTGTCCTCCTCCACGTTATTCTCAGGGTCTAGTACTATGTGACTTCTGGTTTTGCCCAAAGTTAAATGACTATGAAAGGTAAGTGTTTTGAATTGATTCAGGACATCAGCATACCTATGACAATGCAACTAAAGACATAAATATTTTAGAAAGTGGCAAGAATGATGGGATAAGTGTGTTCAGAGTGAGGGGGGTTATTTTAATGAAGATTAATGACAATGTGTTTTTCTGTAATGTCAAAAATTTAAACACTGTATTTTTTGATCACTCATGCTTTCATCATACTGAAGCATGTAGTGATATTGTTTCAGTTAATTGAAGAAATAAAAAGTATCAACTAAGAGGGAAATGATCCTTTTACAAAAATATGCATTCTTTGATATTTTTTGTATAGACTATATTCGTATTTGGTTATGGTAAGAGCTCTATGGAGAGTCATTATTTCTAGTTTGATTTAATATCACTGCAAGATGTGCAGGTCTGAAGTTTGTCTATAGGTGATTATACATACATTACTGCTCTACTCCTGAAATATAAAGTCAACATTATTTTCCAGAACTCAAGTAACTTCTTGAATACTGCAAATTTCCAGTCTCTTCGGCCTTTGCCATCCATTCAGATATTGGTGGATAAAATTAATCTGGAGCATTCTGTCCCAATGTATGCTGAACAGTTGGTGCATGTGGTCAGCAGCCTTAGTCAGCCTTCTGATAATCTGCTTCATTATTGCTACGTACACTGTTATCTTAAGGTATGAAAAGTGCATTTTCTTATTTCTTAATATCTGTTTCACTTTGAGAGTATCAAATAAGATTTTTTTTCTTGCAGTTGTAATTTCACAGAATTAGTACTCCATGTTAAGATTTAAATAAGATGTAAGACAGATTTAATCATTATTCCAATATAATTAAAGTAAGATAAAAACGTATTCATTCAAAGTTTTTTTGCTTCATTGATTTCAAATTAGTAGTTTGGTGTTTGTAAGTTAATTATAAGTTTTGAGATTTTTATGTATCAATAATGATGATTTGTATAAGCAGTGTGTATTAGTCAGTATTCTCTAGAGAAACAGATACAATGGTAGATATATGAATATTTGAGAGCTTACAATTTGAGTTCCTTGGGCTTCTTACAAGTCAGGCATGGAAGCGTGCAGAGGGTCCATCTGCAAGCTGGAGATCTGGAGGGCCCAGCCGAAGGTCTAGAGGTCTGAAGGATCCAGGCGAAGGTCTGGAGGCCCGAAGGATCCAAGCGAAGGTCTGAAGGGTCCAGGTGAAGGTCTAAGAGGTTCGAAGTATCCAGGTGAAGGTCTGGAGCTTCTCCAAAGGAAGCAAAACTGATCCAAAGAAACCGGCCAGACTAAGACACCGGCCGGGCTATATCCCTCTTCATTTCCCCTTTATACCATCTAGAGAATGGGCCACCCTAGGGTGGATCTTCTACACCCTAGGGTGTAGAATTGCTAAACCAATTTAGTTAAACTTCTCTTACAAGTTAACACAATCAGTCAACCATCACACAGTGTGAAATAAAACAGTCTAATATGGGTTCTTTTCTTTTTTTGGGTGCTGGGTAGCAAACTCAGGACCTTGAGCTTGCTAGGCAGGCGCTCTACCACTTGAGCTAAATCCCCAGCAAACCCCCCCTCCCCCGTAATATGGGTTCTTTAAAATACTTATGGCTGGGTGTGGTGGCACATTCCTGTAATCTCAGCACTTGGGAGGCTGAGGCAGGAGGATCTCTGTGAATTTGAGCCCAGCCTGGGGAACATAGTGAATTCAAGGACAGTTTGAACTACATAGTAAGACCCTGTCTCAAAAAACAAACAAACAGACTGAAAATCAAAACAAAAGAAAAGACTCATGATTTCTTTGAAGGAAATATTTATCTGAGGAATAATATTTCATAAAGAGGATTTAATGTGTTTTTAGTCACTGTCTCCTAGTTGAATTTATGTTAATATTTTGATACAAAGAGAAAAGTCTTTATTATTTTATCTGTAGTTACATAAAGTCAATTATTGGAAGCTTTGTCTAGCTCCATCCAATTTTTTTTTTTAAATAAGTAATGCATCCCAGTGTGGGTATAGACAAATACTGAGTAATCACTTTTTTTTAATCACTAATTTTTAAAGCAAATATAGATGTACAGTCTAAAGAGAAACATCACATACTTAATCAAATTCTGTTTTATCAATAAGATGATACTCTAAAAAGTCAAATTCAAAAATAGGTTCTAAAGAAATCTACCCCTACTCAATTTTATATAAAGTACTAAAACATTAAAGGACTTCCTAAGTAGAACCCCTGACTCATGTTTCATGGTTTATAGTTTAGTGTTTTAAAGTTCTTCAGTATTTGTATAATTGTAAATAAACCAATGTAAAAATAATAGTTTAGATTGTCTGCAGATTAATTTTGAGATGTTAAAGTTTAGCTGCTTTCAAACCATATAAACCAGAAGGACACATTTGCTTGATGTCCTGGTAAAGATGTTTTTAAAGAGAATTGGAGGACAAATATATCACATTGCAAAGTGATATGGATACAGAGAAGTGTGACTTTTTGGGGGTCATTATTATGGTGATCTTCCACAGTGTTTCATGTTATATGGCGAGTACAGAAGATATTTTTCAAAGCTAAATGCACAGAGAATAGTTGTGCTTTTTTACTCATTCCCACAATACACAGAAGTGTATGATGTTTTAAAATGTTGATATAACCTCATTATCAGATTAATATGTGCCTTTTTAAAAAGTAGGTCTAATTTTAGGTATTTTACTAATCTTTCTAAGTTATTCTGGTTATATGAGATTCATTCGTTTCTAAAATATTTTCTTTCCATATTGAAGACTTTCAACATTAACGATAAAGGTCTCGAGGTTTTTGGTTACCAGTATAGTTATCATTCATACTGACCAGAAGTTACTAGAATAGTTGTTCATTGCTTCTGCTTGTTAATATGTTAAAACCCAGTTAAATTTCCAGTGTAATGTAAAAGTTATTTCCAGTATGGTCCCCATATAGTTATGTTTTAGAAAAAGGGCTTTTGTTTACATACAATCTCATTGTATTTTTTTTTTTTTTCTTTTTGGTGCCGGGGATCGAACTCAGGGCCTTGTGCTTGCAAGGCAGGCACTGTAACCACTGAGCTAAATCCCCAGCCCCCTCATTGTAGTTTTTGATCAATTTCACTATAGCCTTATTGGATGAGTTAAATAGAAGCAGGAAGGTGGTGGGGCAGAGTAGGAATAGTGTAGTGTAGGAAAACCATTCACTGGCATTAAGAATATTGAATATTAAAAAGAAAATCTTTTTAAAAATAAAACCTGATTGTCTTAAATATTTCATTCATTTTTTAATATGTCTGTGGTATAGTGCATTTTAATACTTTCAGGATTTGTTAAGAGTTTTAGTTTACGACTTTTGAACTGACTCAAAATTTTAATTTGTTAAGTTATAGCAGGTTCTATTTCTTTTTTTTTTTTTTTTTTTTTTTTGGTGCTGGAGGTCCAACTCAGGGCCTTGTGCTTCTAACCATTGAGCTAAATCCCCAGTCCCAGCAGCTTCTATTTCTTAAGATTATTTCAGTAAGTTTTGAAGAATTTTCAAAATTTTATTCATAGTGTTATAGTGCATTAATAATACAGTACAGGATTTATGTCTTGTGTCATGTGTGTTTGGCATTTTTGGTGACTTCTAATTACATACTTAAATGCTTGAGTTCTATTTTGTATGCTTTGTATTAGCTGTGTGATGGAATGATTTCTAATTCTCAAGTTATGGAATGAAGTTTACCAATTGGGAGTGTTGGCATGGATATGTATAGAAAATATGAAGATGCAATTTCACTTTTATTTTTAATTGACAGTAAAACTGTACAGATTTATCATGTACATGTTTTATAATATGTATTCGTTATGGAATGACTTAAGCTCATAAATGTGTACATTACCTCACATTTTTTTCTAATGAGAACACTTAAAATCTCACTCATGTTGAAAATACAATATGTTCTTATTTACTATAGTCCTTATACAGTTGTTGCACTTGAGTTTACTCTTCCCAACTGAAATTTTGTATCTTCTGATCAATATTTTCTCAAACTCCCTCTCCCTAGAGGCAAAACTTGCCTATGCCTTCTCAAGGTCTCTTTGTTTATTTGGCAAATCCATCCTTTAAGTATGCATGGCATTGAGTAGCTTAGACATTGCAAAGCACATGATATTTAAAACACATGTAGGAAATAACTTACATGAATGTACTCTATAAGTTGTGGAAGAGTATATAGCTTTAAGGCTTTGTTATAAGGATCAGGTATAACACATGTTTCTGAGAGATGAAGAAGGTTATGGTAGAATCAGAATCCCTTGAATTCAGTAATTTTTGTTCTCAAGTAAATCCCTAGGGATTTGGAAGAACTGGAACTTTCATACACATATATTTGGTATATAAATTGGTAATAATTTTGCAAAGTTCTTTATCGAGTCCAATAAATTTGTAAGCACATCTGTCTTAATACTCACTTGTTCCGATTTTCAGGTTACACCCTACAGGGAGGGAAAAGCAAATTTTGTCTAAAAGGCAAGAATAAATATTTTTAGGTTTTATAGGCCAAGAGTAAAATTGAAGATTGTGTAGGTACTTAAAGCGAAAGAAAGTTTCCATAAGTTTTGAGTTGACAACATTCAAGATGTTACTAATTAAAACCTTTTTTTTTGGTGATACAATTTTGTAAATGAGAAGAATGGACTTCTTTTTCTTAGGATAACATTTTACATAATTGCAGTTCCAACTGAATATTCTCATCATCTTTATGTTGATTTCAAATGTTTATATATAACAAGTACTAACTCATAAGTTGTACAGAAATAGACAGTGTGTGGGATTTGGCCTCTGGCCTGTAGCTTGCTTTTGCTCTGTTTCCTTTTGAGAGATTTATTGCTTAGGAATTAAGAAGGTGAAAGACTTGTACAATGAACTACAAAGCATTGTTGAAAGAAATCCAGACATAAATAAAACGAAACACATCCCATGTTCATGGATTAGAAGACAATATTGTTAAAAAGTGATGGTTAAAAAAAAAAAGTGATGGTTAAGGTTGATTGTGTCAGCTTGATTGGTGTGAGGGGTTGGTGGAACATACTTCTGGGTGTGTCTGGATGGGTAAGGAAGACATTACTTTGGGTACTATATCTGTTTCATTTCCCCTTCATCTTTGGCACTATTCTGCTGCTTCTCTTTCTGCCACCATGAACTAAACAGCCTCATTTCCCCTTTGGTATTTCTTCCTTGGAGCTAGTAGTTGACCATGGAGTTAGTCCCCTTAAAATGTGGGCCAAATTAGATCTCTTTTCCTTTAAGTTGTGGGTGTTGTGTATTATAGCCAGCAATGGAAAAGCTGACTAATATAGCAGTCCCTTTTAAAATTCAGTGATTTTTATTAAAAAAAGAAATGGAAAAACCCATTTTAAAATTCATATGAAATTTTGAGAGGCTCCAATAGCCAAAACAGTTTTGAAAAGAACAATGCTGGAGAATGTATATGTCTTGACTTTGAAACTTGCTACAAAGCTACAGTAAGTATAATAAGGTTTATATCTAGATGTTCCCCCCGAAGTCTCATGTGCTCATGAGTGGTGTTTTGGAAGGTGATTGGATCATGGCGGTGTGATACTCATCAGTGGATTAGTCCATGCTGTCCTGTCATGCTCTCCACTAGTCCACTACCATGCTGTCCTGCCTTAGAGTCAATCAACTAGGCACTGAAACCTCTACAATCTGTGAGCCAAATAAACCTTTCCTTCTTGAAATTGTAGTTGTCAGGTATTGTGTCCCAGCGATGAGAAAAGTGACTAGGACAGTAGTCAAAACAGTTTGATACTGGCTTAAAAACAGACATATTTACCAATGGAATGGGATACAGAGGCCAGAAATAACCCTCATATATATGGTCAAATATTTTGTTTATCCATTTATCACTTCATGGATATTTGGGTTCTTTTTACTACTTGGATATTAATAATATGGTTAAGAACATTCATGTCAAGTTCTGTTTCTCTTGGGTATACAATAGCAAGGTGTGGAATTACAACATAATAACTGTTTTTAATATATTTAGCAGTTGCCAGTCTTCCAGAGGATTGCCCTGTTTTGTTATCTAAGTAGTAATAACTAAGGATTCCTGTTTTCTTACATCTTCACTAACATCTGCTTTTTTTTATGTTTAGATCATTTATTTATTTTTTTTATTTTTTAACCAAGAACATGTATCTGTACATTGTACATATAATGATCACATTCATCACATTTATTTTCTATCTGTACGTGGTGCATCTTGGTTCTCCCCCCTCTTCCCTACCCCTCCCGTCTGTTCCCTCCATCCCTATTTACAGCAGGTTTATTCACATTTCTCCATGATTTCCCTTTCCCCTTTCTTTCCGTTTTTTTCCCTTCCTGGTTTTCCCCCTTCCCTCTTTCTAGTACTTCTCTCCTTTATATATTATCTTCCTTTTATATAATATCTATTACACCTCTGTCCTTATTTACAGTTATGGTTTCTCATATCAGAGAAACAATTCGATGTGTACTCATGAGTGTCTGATTTATTTCACTTAGTAGTATGTTCTCAAGGAACATCCATTTACATACAAATGACTCTAGTTTATCCTTTTTTATGGCGGTGTAGTACTCCATTGTGTGGAAAAGCCACATTTTCTTTAGCCATTCATTGGTTGTTGGTCATTTAGGTTGTTTCCAAGACTTAGCTATTATAAATTATATTGCCATAAACATGATTGTGCATATATCATGTGGTATGATGATTTTAGTTCTTCTGGGAAGGTCCACAGTAGGGGAATAGCTGGATCAAATGGAACCTCTAGTTGTAGTTTTTTGAGGAATCTCCATATTGATTTCCACAGTGGCTGGACCAGTCTCCATTCCCACCAACTTTGAGGGGAGTTTCTATCAGGCTCTAGGTTACTCATTCAAGATAATTCCTGATGAAAGGAGAGCAATGTAATTTTACTCACAGTTGAAGGAGAAGTCACGGTGAGAAAGATTACTTTTATTTAAGAATAAGTGCAGAACCACCTGTCCTTTTTTAGGAGAGGGGAAGGAGGAAATTGAGGGAGGAAGGAAGACTAGGTGAAATTTAGGTAACCGATGAGCTAAATGAATGAAGCATCATATTGCTGCTGCAGCAATGTGTTCTTTTGAAGACATCTTTAATCCTTTTTGTGCTTCATTTTTTCTTGTAATTGAGATAATTGAGCCAAATCTTTTTTTTTTTTGAGTCAAATCTTTAAGCAGTTTTAACTCTAAAATTCTGTGGTTTGTGCTGGTTCTGATACTCCTAAATGTTTCTACTATAGAATATATTGATTGTTATGCTATATTATTGTGTAGTTATAATAAATCTTCTGCGTGTTGCATAGAGAGCCATTTTTGACACGAAGGCAATGCTTGATTATTTGTCCCTTTAATGAGGGGATAATTGTGCTGTGTGACTTGTAATGAAAACATCAAAATTATTTGTTTTACACTCAAATACCTCATCTTCGACAAAGGAGCCAAACACTCTCACTGGAAGGAAGATAGCCTCTTTAACAAATGGTGCTGGAAAAATGGCTTGCTACATGCTGGCAACTAAAACTAGATACATGTCTCTCGCTATGTACTAAACTAAAATCAAAGTGGGTCAAAGCTCTAAACATTAAAACAGAAACACTAAACCTACTGGAGAATAGAATAGGAAGAACCCTCGAAGACATAGG
>PVJO010031364.1:0-14402 GCA_004026905.1 Hystrix cristata
GGATCGTTTAGTTAGCATTTCCTTCCAGTAACATGAAAAATGAATCTGAATATCGGGGCTTATGTTGTCCCCTAAACTTCACATTTTCTGTCCTTACACTTCAGTTCAATATTTTTCCTTTCAAGTTCAGCTAACGTTACCTGTGGAGAGACACTGATGACCTGATGAAAGGATGAGGGTGCGATTACTAAAGAGATGAGCACATTCAGTCCTCATCTGCTTTTTCTACACACAGCAATGTGATTGTATTTCAAGGACTCAAGCTTATTTTTGGAGCAGATGTTTATATTCCAGGCAATCTGGCTGAGGCCATTATCAGGTTTGGAATGAAAATCTCTCCGCTGCCTGTGACTTTGGAGCCCTGATTTCTCGCCATGATCTTCCACCAGGACCTGGGACTCTGGCTGCAAAGAGAGCATGCCAAACTCAGTACAGGCATCTGAGGGAGAGTCCTCGAGGCCTGTGCACAGAGAGATTTTAGTCACTTAGTCACCCAGATGAAATGTGAAGTCATCCTACCCTAGAGAGGACTCTGATCTCCCCTTCCTCCCACAGAACCCTGCCCTGCCCTTTCTTGTCTCCTACTCTTAGGACAGGGTGAATACATGCTTTTCAGCAACCGTCCCATCCCGGGCAGCTCTGACGGTAAGAAGCAGCGGCCTCGCTTGGTGTGGGCAGCGCCATCTGGAGTTTGCCCTTTCGTTCTCTCTTCCCCTCGCCAGTCCTGGCCTGTGGATGTGAGTGGTGACTTAAAGGAACCACAAATCATCCCTGGAAAGCTGCAAAGTGCAGGAGGCAGCAGGCCATTGCGATGAATGTATGTGGGAGCTGTTGGAGCAGGGAGATAGCTCCTCATATTTATGGCGCTGCAAAGCTCCCGTGTGCTCCAGACCATGAATCTAGAGAAGTGTCACCCAGCCATCAACCTGGGACTCTCTGCAGACATTTATCAAAGTCACACTCCCTTCCCAATGCAGAGAAGGGGACAGAGCCAGGCAGTTCATCCTGGGCTGCGAGATCGTAACTCTTCTTGCTTCCTTCCTAAATGCAAGGATGGGTCTTGTCTGCGTGGATGGACCATGGCTTCTCAGTCCCCCTCTCCTTTCCTGCCTCCCTCCCTTCTCCCCCTCCCTCCCTCCTCCTTCCCTCCCTCCTTCCCTTCCTTCCTCCCTTCCTTTTTCTTCCTTTTACTGTAAGTTGCACTTTTCCTCATCCCCTAAGCAACCCCTGCAGATCTTCAGAACTCAGAGGCGAAAAGGACCCCGACACAGACTTCCGGGAGAGGAAGGAGCTTTTACCTGCCAGAGTGCTGCTGAGCCCACCAGAGCTGCTGTGAACAGAAGAGCAACCTCGCTGTCTTCAGGAGCCCACGGTGCGAGCAGGTTCGTCACTTAGCAGCTTCCTGGCTTCGGGCTGGGTGTTCACCTCTCAGAGCCGGGCTGGCTTTGTTCTCCCACCTATAAACGGGGCTCGGAAGTCAGTTTGGGCCACTGATTCTGTAGGGTCTGGGTCGTCTCTGGCCTGCCGAGGAGCAGCCGGGCATGCTGGTCAGCACTGCAGGGAAACACAGGTACATGGGGGACCGTAAACGCAGGGAGGGTCCTGAGGGATGCTCAGTGCTGTGCTCTGCACCTAGACGTCCCCCAGAGCCTTGTGCGATCACAGGAGGGCATTTCAGAGGGGGCTGGATCTAGGGTGTGTGATGCCGGATTAAGGGCGTGTGGTTACTAAATCAATCCCCTGATTGGTTTGGCACCACTCTGATCCTGGCAGCCTGGATAAGATATAAGGGGCAGAAAGAAGCTGCTAAGGCCCCTTGCTCACCTATCACTTGCTGCCTTCTGCCCGCTCTGCCACGCCACCTGCCTTGGATCCAGCCAATCATGGACCAAAACCTCTGCAAACATGAGCTAAGTAAACCTTTCCTCCTTTTAAATTTGGTTGTCAGGTATTCTGTCTCAGTGAGAGAAAAGTAACTAAGATACTCAGCTTGTAGCAGAAACAGGAAACAGGCCCAGACCCTCCCCAGGGAGGAAAGGGCTTCGTGAGCCGAGGCAAGAAGGACGACAGGCAGTCAGTTCTCAGATGCTGGGAGGTTGGGAGGACCACAGGAAAGGCATGTGGGGAGGGGAGGGAGAAGCACGGTGTGCTAGTGAAGATGTGGTGCTGTGGGAAAATTGAAAGGAAAGTAGCCTTTGCCCATAAAATAGAGCCAGAAGAGACCTTGGTCACTTACATCATGCACACTTTCCAGCTAGCAGTGCTGCATGGCCGGGAGGGCACAGCTAGGGCAGCCGAAGCTGGAAGTGATCACGGTGGAGCTGGGGCATCTCCCACTGGGCCCTCCCTCTCCCTGCCGGGCACACTCGCAGCGGGGAGGGACCTGAGCCCCGTCTTCCGGCCGCGCCTGTGTGTCTCTGGGGCTGCAGGTTCCTCAGATGATCACACATGGGCTCCTGACAAGAATCTTGAAGGGGAAGAGATGAGCTCTCTTTGCTTAGAGCCACATTAGAGCCGCAAGACAATTTCTGCAAATTATGTAAGAGGCTTTGTTCCCTTTCTGATTCTGTAGTCTCCAAGGAAAGGATACAGGCTGTCACAGTAGAGATGGCAAACAGTTTTCCTTTTTTGTGGAGGCCTAGATAGCAAACGTTTGCCCCATATGGTCACTACTGTGTATCCTTTCTTTGGTACAGCTCTAAAAGTGTAAACACCTTGCTGAGTTCACCTGTGTAGAAACTAGCCACAGGCTGGATTCGGCTCCGGGCTGTAACGATGGCTTGACCCCAGTGAACCCGGACCGGAACCAGTGCCTATTCTCTTGAGCGTCAGTTATTGCCCAATAGAAGCCGTGTGCATACCAGGGTCCGTTTATTTTGCAGCCCTGTGGTAAAATAGGGTGTTTTCTCAGAATTTATTACACTCTACTTGCAAACTAATAAGTTAGCCTGGCAGCATCATGAGTGGTGGGAGAACTCACAAAACTGCTGGCTCACAGAGAAGGGTGGTTTAGTATTCATTGCAACTGCAGATGCCGAACAAAGGCATTCTGCGTTGGCCCCCCAGGCAGCAGGTCCCACAAGGTAACACAGAGAGGCCAACGGCATCTGCACCTGTGGACAGCACGATAGGAGGGGTGCCTGGAGACTGTCCTACGATGGTCCACACGTACACTTTCCCTCTGCCAGCCCAGCTTGCAATCAATCTGCCTTTCGCTCTAGAGGAGAAGGCTGTCTGTATCTTCCAAGACAGTTTACAAACAGCATTGTGAAAAGAGAGGGCAAAAGAAAGGGCAGTTAGGGCCTTAACTGTGTGACATGCAGAATCATAAGAGATCCGTGAAAATTCTCTTTCAGCAGACAAGTGTCTATTTATACCAGTGTGGTCGCCTATCAATTTTAGAGAAGGAAAACCCGAGACAAGCCAGTTTGGGTGGAAATGGTCTCTTCCTAGTGCCCCATGTTCACTTGTCTCTAAGGCCTAAGAGCATACAGTTCTATGCTCACCAAACACTTGGATATACAGGATTTTGGTCTCAAAAGTAAAAGATGGGAATATAGAGGAGAATGGCTCATTGGGGTAATTTTTAGGGTAGTTAGAAGTTAAAATTGTAATCAGAAGTATTCTCTAAAGAGAAACTGAGTGATTGTTCCCTTCAATAGCCAGGATTCAAACAAGAAACCAGAGGGAAAGGCTGGAGCACGGTCCGTGAGCCCAGGGCAGAATGACAGAGGCCAGCCAGGGGTGCATACAGGCGGAGGAAGGGAGATCCTAGATGCTGATAGATGCCTGCGTCAGGAACAGAGTGCAGAGCCGGTAGTGGGCAGAGCGACTGCAGTTAGTTTGAAAAGATGGCCCAGAAAGCCTCCCTGGAGAATTCCAGGTACGTCAGTCAACTTCCCATCATCTTACCTAATAACTAGGACAAATCAGCTTCAAAAGTGAAAAAGGTTCTTTTGGCTTAGCGTTCTGGAGGTTTCAGGCCAAATGGCCTCCCTGCTACAGACCCAAGACAGCACCGTACATCATGTCCGGAGCTTGTGGTAGAGGATGCCTGGTCATCTCACGGTCAGAGACCAAAAAGAGAGGAAGACCCTGGGCCACCCCGCCCCCTTGAGCCCCAGTGCGCCGAGCCCACCCACTGGGCCTCCTCTGACAGTTTCCTCTGCTTCCTGAGCCCTTGACATTGGGCCTTGGGGACATCTAAGATCTAAAGGAAGCACCCTGCTAATGACTGTCCGGTCCAAGGGAGTTTTCCTTCTCTTTTATCTTTTAATATCGTTGCTGTGTTTTAAAGGTATTTCCTGGTCTGGGAGAGATTTGTACCGAGCTCAGTGCTGAAAGGGATGTGCCACCAGCAATCTCGACAGCCCGCATACTCCATCCATGGTCACACTGCTGTTCGCATGGTGCTGCTTCTCCATTTCTGAGTCATCTTCTTCATTCTAGACTCAGCATCTCAGGAGCCCCAAGCTCCTAAACCCTCCTATCAGCAATCAAAAATAATGGATAGGGCAACATTCTGCTTAAATGCCAAGAAAAAAATATCCAGACTCCCAAAGTCTAAATGATTATGAATGAGGCAAAATAAAACTGATCTCTTCATTAGTGCGATTTGCTTATCCTTAAAATTGTTATGAATAGCCAACATAAAAGAAAATAGTAAGTAGAAATGTTCTTGTGAGGGAACGTGTCATGAATCCCTCTCTCCTCACTCCCTGGGGAATCCGGGTGGTCTGAAAGGGCAGGTGCAGCCACAGCGCCTGGTCTTCAGGGTGTAGACTTTCAGATCAGAGTTGCTGCTTCCAGAACTACCAGCTTCGAGAGTATGTGAATTTATCAGTTCCTCAAGAGGTTATTGGAAAGGTGATTTAAGGTAATAGATAAAGTGTTTGGGACACTGGATGATACAGAGGAGCCACTGAAAATTTCAGAATATTTAATTACATGCTTCCAGAATCATGATACAAAGTTAAATTGAAAACTGAGAAAGAAAATGGCCACAGATCAAATGTCCCCTAAACGTCAATGTGCAGAAACCTAGATGATGTCTTTGGGAGAAGAAGTGGTTGCCGCCGACAGACAGCTAGTTTAGGGCAGGTTACCTGGTCACAGTCGGGCATGGTGTGAGTCTGGTGCGTGGCCCTCACAGGGCTCACATTGCTGCCAGTTTACCGCGTGCTCCAGGAGCAGCCCTCTGTTCCTACATGAAAGCCAGTGATGTTTTTGCTGCCGATCCTCCATGACATCACTTGAACGTCTATTTTCTATTAAGCATGGGTTTTCAATTGCTTTTCAGCTTGGCTTTTTTCCTGCCTTTAACATCTTAAATGTCTTGGTCTTTCTAGCTGACACTTAAATAAATAAATAAGGCTGGCAGTCCTGGAGAGCATCCCACCCCGTATCGATTTTCTTCAGGGAGAGATCGGGCTTGCCCGTGAGGCAGAAGTGCCGCAGGATCCGGCCTGAGGGAGCGCTGCTGTTTTCTCAGCCCGCACCTGGCCCCAGCACTGCCCACGGAACTGTCTGCAGCGAGGGAATGTCCCAGAGTCCACAAACAAGTTGGGACCACAGCCGTGGCCACTCTCGAGCACTTGGAATGTGTTTAGAGCAGCTGAAAAAGTGAATGTCTAATTTTATTTACCTCTAACCATTTCGAATGTATCTGCTGATGGAGCCCAGCTGTCCAAGTGGCCAGCACGGCACTTTGCCGCGGGTCAGGTAGAACACTGAGAGATGTCCATCCACAGGGAAGCAGGCAGGTGGAGGGACTGTGTCTCGGGAGGGCGGGTTTTGTTTGCCAAGTCCCTGCACCAACCCTCCTTGCAGTAGCAGGCAGGAGACCTGTGTCCTGGGACGGGGAGGGGCAGACGTGCAACCAGGAAACCTTCCCGCCCTACAGACTCTCCTCCACCACCTTCCCCGAGTCGGGATACCAACCTAGTGTTTCTACACCTCATTTTTCTGTTATTATCGCCCCAGCAGCAAAGCCACTTGTGACACCCAGACGTGTGAAACCTCAATCTATAAAACAAGTCAAGTCCGAGTCGCAGCCCTACTGCTCACAGCTGATCTCGTGTTCCCTCCTCCGGCCACCCCTGGGACTCTGCAGGTCCCTTTGAAAACCACGATGCTGACGATGTCTCCGCCTGAAGCCCAGGGAGGTGAAGTGGCTGCCCTCCAGCACTCAGCGACCAAAACAAGTGGGTTAGCACTGGAGTCTCCTGTCTTCCGGTTCTGGGCCCCACGTGGTGCTGCTATTGCCCACGTGTCTGCACCAAGCTTCGCTACCCCGAAGCAGCCTGTGCCTTGGGACACAGCGGGATATCAGAGTCCCGAAGGGGCTACTCATGCTGTTTCCAGAGCCAGTCTCTGCCTTCCTCACCCTGGCACAGGTCCCTCAGAGCAGGGAGCACTCCGTGGTCAGCACCCCCCGGAACAATGCTGCTGCCTCAGGGAACTAGCTAAGATACGAATGGTTGGCTCTTCTGTGTGGAGATTCAGAGGAAGGAGGACTAGGGCAGCGAAGGTGAAGGCTGTGAGCAGCGAGGCACGGTGGCACACACGTGCAACCTCAGCACTCTCCCGAGTTGGCACCTGGCCTCAGCAACTTAGCAAGACTGTCTCAAAATGAAAAACAGGACATGCTGGGGACGCAGCTCAGTGCAAAGGGCCTGAGTTCAACCCCCGGTGCTCCAAACGGATTGAGTCCCTAGCATGGAACCCAGACGGGTCACAGGAATTAAGAATAGGACACAATATGAAAGACTCGCAACCTGCAAGTAGAAAATCTTAAATAAATGGCATAACTCAAGAAATACCTCAAAAGCCAGGCACGGTGCCAGTGATGCCACACTTTCAAACTGTAAAAGAATTAAAGAAGTCTATAAACAGATTTTGGCCAATATTGGAAAACTACACAGAGAATTAGGCCTAATATGGAGAATTATGGGTCTCCTAAGGAGAAAATCAAAGCAAGGAAACAGAACACACAGTAAAACTATAATTGAAAAACACTTTTCTAAAATTAAAAAAAAATAAGATGTTAAAAGAACATACTGCAACTTTGGAGTTTTGACTCAAAAGACATATTCTGGTAAAGACAAGGCCTATTCCTGTCTCCCAGGACTCATCCAGGAAAGTCAGAGGCTTGGAATCCGTCACAGACTAAGAGGACCGTGTTGGATGGCCACCGTCTGCCCTGATGTACTGCAAGAAGGTCGTGAACTCCTGCAACACATAGCCGGCGACCAGAGGCCCGTGTGAGAGGATCTTCCTGTGAGCACTTCCAGGAAAACTGCCCGAAAATAAGTACAAACAGCCAAGATGAGTAGAGAGACACCCGCATACGGACTGGTGTGTGCACGGACTACGCAGGTCGTCAAATGGGATCAAATTGTTTTGTAGTATACGAAGGCTATATGGTCTGACAGCAGAGATAACACTTCAGAAAATTAGAATAGATGAGAGGATAGCGTAAGAAATTTTTAAAGTTCCACTAATCGTGATTGCTGGTGTTCTTATCGCTACTTTAGAATTAGTATGTTGAATGTAAAATAAAGCAAACAGGTAATCTTTGGTTATCCTAACTCTACACCTCCCTGCGTTGTTGAGAGCTAGGACATTGGATGGGGTAGATTTTCGGTGGGATAGAATGTGATATCAGAGTTAAATAAAAGCCCTACAGTCCTGGAGTCATCTAGAAATACCATCATGAGTGGAAAGGGTAATTGATGGACAGATGATAAATGGATAGATGGGTTGATAGACAGGTCTGTCCACTGCAATCCCTAGAAATAGTGACTGGCTAGTAACAACAAACTTCCCAAATCTCACTATTACGGTTTTGACATACAATTTTCCATTAAAAAGTATCAGTGCTTCTTGGAGAAATAGATTTGAAGCCATAAAAGACAAGGCAAGCCTAGCGCGCCTCGATACACAAAATAGCAAGGAGCTATCCGGGCCTGGTAGATCCGGTGAAAAGCACCTGTGGAAAGTCCTGGTGCTCCATCACCTAGCAAAGCCAGTAACTCGAGAGACAGGGTGACAGGGAGGAGAGTCCTGCGGCAGCAAGGCGGCAGGTCCCAAAACAAAGCCCTTGCTTGGGGCCACGGGCACAGCGTTCACGGGGAACGCTGGGGAGCAGAGTCGGAGACACGGTGCTGAGAAGGCACAGTGTTTCCAGTGGGTTGCTTTTGTGACAGACAGGCTCCTATTTTCTGAAGGTCATAAAATGTCCCCTCTTCCTTTTCCCAGGAAGAGCGAAACTTGCAGTTTAAGACACAGAGCGGAGGAGGGCAAAAAGTAACTTGCGGCAGGAAACGAAACAGGATCAGAGTGGATGTCAGCTTCCCCGAGGGACAGTCTTGACCTGTGAGGTGGCTTCGGCGTCGTCCACAGCAAAGCTGGTGGGCGACTAATGATATATTATTCAGCTGTGTGCCCTCTAAACTCTAAGTTTGTTTAAACGTTTTTATGAGTGCATGTCTGCAGTACATAATGTTTGCATTCTTCATGTGGAGTTGGTACATGTACATAACCATCTTAATTCCTTTCTCCTCCCCTTTCCCTCCATTCCTTCCAGTCTCTCCATCTCTTGATCTTCTTCCCATTTGAGAAGTATCCATCTCCCTACTTCCTATTATCTATCTTTTGTTTACTTATAATTTATTTATAAATTTATAATTTGGGTTTCTCATATAAGAGAAATCATACAATATTTAAGCTTGTGTGTCTGATTCATTTCACGTAACATTATGGTCTCAGGCTCCATCCATTTTCCTACAAATGACTGAAGTTTATCTTTCTTAGCTAGTGATTTTTAAAGTCAGCTAAAAGCAAGAGAAGCCAGAGGGTTCATTCAGGTTTTGCCCGGATTACTAAAGAATGCAAGCCCTAACTGAGAAGCACACCCCAATGTTTACAGAAGATAACTGAGATTGGAGATTCGCTAAGTGTAAAATCCACAAGCTTGGAGGGCAGAGAGGGGTGGGGAAGGGAGGCGTTAAATCATCAATCATGGGTGTGAAGACGCAGCAAAACAGGAGGAACAGGTCTTTGTGATCCAGGGCACTGCGTGGTGACTGCTCTTAATAATGATATATAGTGCATTTCCAAAGTGCTAAGAGAGTAAGTATTTAATGTTCTCACCAGCGAAGAGTAAGTAGGTGGGTGAGGTGATGGTTATATTGCTTAGTTTTATGTAATCTTTCTACCATGTATACAGAGATCAAAATAGCACATTTTAAGCCATGAATACACACAATTTGTCAAAAATGAGTACTTTTTTTAAAACAGTACAGATGGCCCACCGCTTAGCATGGTTCAACTTACAGTTTTCTATTTCATGCTGCTGCAGAAAGGCGGTTTTGCATTTTGATCTTTTCCTGAGTCACTGATGTGTGGTTGGACTCTCTCACGATGCTGGTCGGGGCGGCAATGGGCAGCTCTCGGACAGCCCCACGGTCGCCAGGGAAACATTCAGTCCTCGACAATGTGCTGAGCTGATTGGGAGGTTGGGTGTGCTAAATGCGCCTTTATCTGCCGTATTTTCAATTCCCAGTGAGTTTACTGGGACATCGGCCTGCGGTAAGCCAAAGGACTGCTGGGTCGGAGCACGGTGCGGGTGGGCCAGGAGTGCGGCTCAGTGCTAGGGCACTTGCCTCGCATGCAGGAGGCCCTCGATTCAATCTCCAGAACTGCAAAAATATCACAATCTGTTGAAACCCATAAAATGTTTTTAAGCATTTATGTTGACAAGGGTGTTTAACATGATGTAACAATTTAGTTCCTTTGAAAGATGAGTAAATAAAAAGAAAGAATCAAGCACTTATCCTGCTTTTCCTCTGTTAACTTAAATAGCAGATGATAGGAAGCATCTTTTTAGAAAGTAATCTATGAATACTGAACCATACATCAACAAAACAAAATGAATTAAAACAAAACCATTTTTCAGTCCTCAATGAATATATGTCATCAATGGCTAATAAAACTGAAACCAGAAGCAAATCCCGGACACAATGTGCTGCCCCGTGAGTCTGTGATACTGCTGAAGAGACTGAACGAGAGGCTGAAGAAACCCTGGATACAGCTACAGACCTGCAGAGAGTACAGAAGACAGAGGAAATGTGGAGCTACAATCTGGAAAATCCAGGAAAGAGACATGCTAAAGGCGAAACAGCCAGTTCTTCAGTTAACGATTGCAACAACATGAGAGCCTGGAGGGGGACTTGGATGAAAAAGGGACTCTCATGCTCACAGCAACATCATTCACAAGAGCCGTGGGGTGGGAGCACCCTGAGTGTCCGCTGGTGAAAGACAGGATAACGCCATGTGGCGTGTCTATGCAACAGAATATTACTCAGCCAGGAAGGGGAAGGGAACGTTGCCCCTTGAAGGCTGATTAGCCAACCTTCCCGGCACCAGGATCCAATACCCGACACCCACAATTTGAAGGAGAAGAGGTGTGATTTGGTTCATAGTTTCAGGGATTCAGTCCCTGGTCCAAGGCAGGAACATCATGGCGGAAGGCTGTCATGGAGCAGATATACTTAGTTCATGGTGGACAGCAAGCAGACAGAGCAACAGTGTCAGAGAGGAAGTGGCCAGAGACCAGACGTGGACGCCAAGTTCATACCTCCGTGAGCCACGCAGACTCACACAGAAGTGTGTCCCGCTAATTCTGAGTGGATCCCAAAGTCAATCAAGTTGATGTTCCACCCTGTCACAAAGACACTATGTAAGTGAAACAAATCAGTCGAAAGACGGTGCGTAGTCCATGATTTCACCTGCACGAGGTGCTTACAGTGTCGAATTCATAGACACAGAAAGCATAACGGTGACTGCCAGTGGGAAGGAAGTATGCAGAGTTGTTGTTTCATGGGCAGCAGTTTTTCCACATGTATTAGTCAGCTTTCCATTGCTGGGAGTGAACATCTGACATGAGGAACTAAAGGAGAAAGGTTTGTTTTGGCTCACAGTTTCAGATCATGGTCAGCTGGCTCCAAAATGGAAGCATCATGGAAGAAGAGTGTGGCGAGACGAGCTACTCACTTCATGGCAACCAGGGAGCGAAGAGAGAGGAAGGAGCTAGAGGAAACCAGCAAAGGCCTGCTACCAGTGGCCTTCCTCCAACCAGGTCCGCCTCCTGACAGCCCATTCAGCTCTGAACTCCTCAGGAGGTCCATTCACAGATGAGGCAACACTCGCACAATCCATCAGGTCCACAAAGCGTATCCACCACCAAGCCTTCACACAGGAGCCTCTCTGAGGGACGTTGGATCCCACTTGTAACACAAGATGAGAAGAGAAGGGCACCTGCACAGCAATGCCAATGTGCTCGACTCCAAGGCCTGCCCTCCATAAAACAGTTCAACTGCTAACTTGTATGTTATGCATATTTTACCATAATTTTTAAAACTTTAATTAAAACAGAGGCTTAGACAACAAAATGAATTTTGAAAAGTGGGCAAATCCAAACTGTGGTGGCCTAAGAAAATGATGATTGCTATACACATGACAGGACTGTGTTCCATTTGGAGGACGGAAGGACTGTGCTGGGGGTGGAAGCAGAAAGAGTTTCGTGGGGGAGCAGATAGGATGCCGCTCATGCCCTGGGCGAGAGTCACAGGGGTCTTGACTGTAAAACAATTTGCTATGCCATGCATTTGCTCTGCATATTCAGGCTTTAGACATTCATGCTTTCTTTTAAATAAAAAGGTAAAAAGAAAATATATGATATAACTATAAGTATATTCAGATGCCCAAAGTAAACTAAAGTATTTCTATTTGATTTTGTTGCCCACGGCGTATAGCTCCTCATTGCCAAGATCTGTATTTATAGTCCTTTCGTTCAATCTTTGCTTTATTCATTTGTTCAACATGCAGGTTCTGTCCCAGGAATCCAACATTACTGAAGACACCAGACACACTCTGGGTCAGTGAGCCCCACTCCCCGACTCCTGCCAAAATCTGCTCTCTTCCTCCTGCCTTCCTGACCTGCCCTGGCCGGTGTGGACAGAATCTCCAGCTTCCCCGCCCCTGTCCTCTGGTTTCCAGTGAGTGCCATCAGTGGGAGACATCATTATGGGACTGCAGGGCAGGAGGAAGGAGGGCGCAGAGTTGTCCTGCCTCGTGCTTCCTTCTGCCCTCAGAATTCAGTTGAATTCAGCAACGATTTCACCCCTCTGTAACTCTTCAGTAGAATTCCTCTGCTATAAGCACCTTTCAGCTGGGCTCCCATACACTGTGTAGAAAAGGGGTCTTTGCCACGTGATCGACAGCCAAGATCATCTAGGATTATCCAGTTAGTCTTTAATTCTAAGAACAAGCATCCTTAAAAGGAACAGAGAGAGTGAAGACACAAACATGGCGTATCAGTTAGGGTTCGCGAGTGGAACAGGTTTAGTATAATATATATGATTTATATAGGATTTGTTAAATAGACTTACAATGGCCACCTGTGGAATCGGGGGTGGAAGAAAGCAAAATGGCCGTCTGTGGGCTTCAGGGTGGAGGATCCTGCCAAAGGTCAAGGGCCTGGAGCTCCCTGCAGGGTTGGGTGCAAGAAGTCTGCTCTGAAAGCCTGAAGGAACTGGAGATCAATGTCCAAAGGCAATAGTGAAGACCAGAGCTCATCCCAAGGAAAAGGGCAGACTTCCTTCCTTCCCTTCCTTCTTCTCCTTTTTATCCTGTCCAGGCTACAAGCTCATTGGTTGGTGCCACTCACATCCATGGAGGTCTTCCCTCCTCAGTTTGCAGCCTACACATCAGTCATTCAGACACACCCAGAACTGAGCTGCACTTAATCCATTCCCTATTGACAAATCAGGATCATCTGCCACACATGGGTTGTGGACAGGAAGAGCCATGTGAAGGTGAGAGAGCAGTGAGGCGGCCACAGGTGACAGCCGCATGAGTACCTCTTCCCCAGAGTCTTGGGAGAGAGCACGACTGGGCTAATGTCTTGATTTTGGACTTCAAGGCCTTCAGAACTGCCAAAGAATAAATGTCCACTGGGTTTAGCAACTTGATCCAATCATTACAGGAATGATACACATTAGCATGTGCCTTCTGTCCGGACCCTGACTGAGTCAGAGACTCAGCCCGTGTCACACTAGCGAAGACCTACACACCACACCGTCCATCCCCATCCTAAGGCTGGTGAGGTCCAGTGAGTAGAGGCCAGCTCAGCTCCCGAGTGGAGGCCGGCAGCACCACACCCAGGCCGGAGAGGGCAGAAGCCGACTTATGACTGTGGGACCACATGGCCACCAGGCTGGGGAGGAGCGGCCTGGACTCCGACCAGACGTTCCTGTGACCCCACCACCCGCCTGTCCACTCAGACCTGAGATGTCGGGCTTCAGACTACGAGGGCGAGAAGGGCCAGAGGATGTTGGGCGAGGGCCTATGAGCAGGCCAGACAGTGAGGAGGGCGAGCGGCAGGGGACGGCTGCCGAGCCAGTACTTCCTGTGGTCACCAGGTCAGAAGTGACAGGACTCTCAGTGAGGTGAGTCAGCACGGGCAGCCCTCATATCTGTGAGTTCTGTATCTCCAGATGCAGATGGAGAACATGCTTTTTAAAAACTTCCATTGAGCCAGGTGTGGTAGAGCGCTCCTGGAATCCCAGCACTCTGGGAGGCTAAAGCAGGAGAATCACAATTTCCAGCCCAGCCGGGCAACTTAACAAGACTTTGTCTCAAAATAAATAAAATAAAATAAAATAAAAGGACTTGGGATATAGCTCAGTCGGAATGCCCTGATTTCAATCTCCAGTACCACAAAACAAAACAAATGCTTTGTGTATACTGAGCGTGCACATACTTGTTGTTGTTGTTGTTTTCTAAACAATGCAGCTTAACAACTACTAGCACAGCATTTGCACTGTTCTAGGCATTAGCAGCCACCTAGAGAGGATGTAAAGTCGGCGGGACAATACGTGCAGGCTATGTGCAAGTACCGGCACCTTCCGGAAGGCACTTGAGGGCTTTGGAGTTGGAGGGGCGACTGGGGCCAACCCCTCACACAGCGAGGGATGCGTGTGAGTGTGCGGGAGCGCCCGATGTCACATTTGAAAAGACACAGGGACCACTTTGGCTTTAAAGAATGAAGGAAAAATACAGTACTCCAGAAGTAAAGGTCACATTTACAAATAAAATTTCCTTTCCGTGACACAAACTCTCTCTCATTCACTACATTCTGCTGGTCACAGTTTTTCTGATTTCTTTGAAAGCCACTGACCTACTTAGTGTTTTTTATCTACTTGGGTTGACAGTTTCTCCCATAAAAACTGGATGGAGGAGCTTGTACTAATTTGCACCTCCTTCCTTCCTGTTTCCTGAGTTCTCTGAGTTCAAAATGGGTAGAGGATGCTATTTACACAAAACACAAGGACTCCGCT
>PVJO010031365.1:0-14445 GCA_004026905.1 Hystrix cristata
TGAATAAACATTTCTCAGATGAAGAAATAAAAATAGCAAATAAATATATGAAAAAATGTTCAACATCATTGGTCATTCGAGAGATGCAGATCAAAACAACATTAAGATACCATCTCACTCCAGAAAGAATAGCTATTATCAAGAAATCAACCAATAACAAGTGCTGGCAGGGCTGCGGGGAAAAAGGAACCCTCCTCCACTGTTTGTGGGAATGTAGACTGGTCCAACCACTGTGGAAATCAGTGTGGAGATTCCTCAGGAAACTACAACTAGAGGTTCCATTTGACCCAGCTATTCCTCTGCTTGGTATCTTGCAGAAGAATTAAAATCATCATATCACAGTGATATATGCACAACCATGTTCATAGCAGCACAATTTGTAATAGCTAAGTCTTGGAAACAACCTAAATGCCCAACAACCAATGAATGGCTAAAGAAGATGTGGTTTTTCTACACAATGGAGTACTACACCACCATAAAAAGGGATAAACTAAAGTCATTTGTATATAATGGATGTTCCTTGAGAACATACTATTAAGTGAAATAAATCAGACACTTATTAGTACACATCGAATTGTTTCTGTGATATGAGAAACCATAAGTGTAAATAAGGACAAAGGGGTAGACTAGATATTATGTTTAAAAAAAAGAGAGAGATAGTATTCAAAAGAGAGGAGAACTAGATAGGGAAAAGGGGGATAAAGAAGAAGGTTAAAAGAAAAGTAAGATGAAAGGGGAAAAAATGGTAAAGTGTAACTACACTTGTTGCAAATAGGGAGGGGTGGGTGAATGGAAGGGAGGGGAGGGGAAGGGGGGAAGGGGGGAACCAAGATGTATCATGTACAGGTACAAAATAACCATGTTGATTATGATCACTATGTATACAATGTACCAATACATGTTCTTGGTAAAAAAAAAAAAAAAAACAAGTAGACTGACTAGGTGAAAGGTGAAAGGGGAAATGACTATAGAAGGAAACGTGAAATGTCAGAAAAAATGTAAAGGACCAGAAAGATGCAAGCATATTTGAATGAATATTATTTAAACCAATGACAATAACAATACCTTGTGGGATTTTTAACATATACAAATAAAACATGAGACAGTACTAAAAAAATTTGTATTGTGTGTTAACCTGCCATAAGGTTCTTGTATCACTCACACAATGCCAGACTGTAACAAGTCAAGGATATATGTTGAAGTCTCTAGGTTTCCCCTCCCTAGGAGCAAAGAAGCATGTATAATGAAGAAGCTAACAGCTTGTATTAGTCAGCTCCCCATCACCATAATGAAACACCTGAGGCAATTAACTTCTAAAGAGAAAAAGTTTATTTTGGCTCATGATTCTAGAGGTACCAGTGCAAGATCAGGTGGCCCTATTGCTTCTGGCAAGGGCAGAACATCCCAGCAGCAGCATATGGTGGAACAAACCATTCACCCTATGATCCAGGAAACAGAGTGTGGGACTGGAATCAGTCAGGATCCCACAATCTCACAATCCCCTTCAAGGGTATTATGGTTTAGATCTAAAATGGCCCCCAAAGCCTCATGTATTTGGAAGGTGATTGGATTATGGGGGCATTATAGCTGACTTACGGTTAGGAGGTGAGGTCTGGTTGGAAAACACAGGTCACTGTGAGTGTGACCTGGAAGTCTGTAACTCCCTCTCCAGCTCCTCCCTGACTCTGCTTCCCAGCTGCCATGATGTGAACAGCTCTTCTCCATCCAGGCCCTGCTACCATGACTTCCTGCCGTGGAGCCAACTATGGACTAAAAATAAGAGCCAAAATAAACCTCTCCTCCTTTGAGTTGTGGGTGTCATTTATTTTGTCCCAGGAACAAAGAAAGAGACTAAGACAAACAGCATGCCTTGAATACCTTAAAACCTCTCATAAGGCCACACTTCCTAAAGGCCCACAGCACTTCCCAATAGCACTCTCCTGGAGACCAAGCCTTTACACATGGACACTCGTCCAAATGATAGCACAGTTTAACTAACGAATATATAAAGAATGATACAGTTAGAAAAATCACCAGTTTGAAACCACAGTAGTAGTCAATCGGGCAAGAACCCACAGAAGCTGGAGCAGGTGGAGGAAAGTTTTATGTTGGATAGATGTGGTGAAGGATACCACCTTAACCAATGACCAAAGTAAACGTGACCAGCAATAGGACAGATGGAAACCACATGCCTCCTGATGTGGAGTACTGAGCAGGCACAAGATGAGCTGGTCGATATTCCTGCCAAGAAATCTAACCTAACCCTGATCATGAACAAGCATCCCAAATTGATGAGAGCTCTACAAAATAAGGGGCCCAATCGTATCGAATATTTTCTTGCAGACAAGAAATCCTTTTATTTTAAACCACAAATAGCCAGCAGGGTGCCACAACTATCCATGTTTCATTAAAATCACATAAAACCTAGCTACAAAAGCACCACTGGTTATTACTCTGGAAAAGTTGCAGAAAAAGTTCAAATACCTACAGTAAAACACCACCGTACACACAGGACTAAATCCTTAAAGCAGGTGCATGAAATCAATTTTACACACAACTTCCAATATTAAAATGGAATTTATGTTACTTGACAAGATGGAAATTTCCCAAAAGTATGACTATGACAGGGGAAAATGTCCATCCTTATATATTTTGTATGCCAAGTGGCAGAGTCCTAAAAAGTTAGTATATGGAAAATACTTGGTAAAAATAGCATTTAAAAGTTGTCCCAAAGAGTACGTAAAATCGCCCCCAACTTTTTGTGACAATCCATTCTCCTTCATTATCTACAGATTCTGTTTTTTGTGCCTTCATTTCTGGCTTTCTGCTTCTCTCCCTCTTCCCTTTAAGCACGTACGTGAATCTTTGTTGCAGGTTCTTTCTGGGTTTAGGTGTTTTTCTGGGTTTAGGTTCAGGTTATAATAATTTAAGAGTTAAACTATTTCAGAAAAGCACAACAGAGGGAAAAGGGAGCAAGGGATTAAGTACAGTAAGACTGTGGTAATACAGAACCGAAATCTAGACAGGAAAATAAGGAGTCAAATGTGCAATGGTAGGGCTTAGGGTGTAGTTTCGCAGTAGAGCACTTGCCTCACATGCACAAGGTCCTGGCTTCCAGCCCCAGCACTGGCAAAATGCAATAATTGTGAAAAATGGTAGGAGTAGAAGACTAGATGAAGTCAGAGAATTGTGGTAGTGGAGAAGACTGTGATTGTTTCAGGACTTTTGAAATTAAATATTGGGACATGTTGAGGCTGCTGGTGATAATGCCTTGGATATGACCATACAGCTTGATATTTGCTATGAGATAGGAAAAAAGATGATTGAAGCTAAAGCAGTTATTTAGAGACCATCTGTGTGCAGCTTAAAGGTGCTGAGAATGATAAACAGGAATAGTGGTGGGTCCAGGTGCTAAAATGATCTATGAATAAAGGAACGGCCAGGAAGATGACAGCAACAAGAGCTCTGGCTGGGAACATCTGAGGACCATCCTCAGGAGGGACAAAGATTTGGGGCGTTCCATCAGTAACCCAAGAAAGTAAGCATGGGAGTAGCCGACCACACATTGGCTTTCGGGGTCATGGTGTCTAAGAATGGTTTAAAAGACTCCTGACAGTTTGGTTTGTGCTGAGTCCTGCAGCTGTGCTGGTCTTGGCTGGCTGAGTAAATCAGAAGATGAAGAATCAGAGAGAATGCGAACCAAGCTTGTGCGACTACACTGATGAAAACACGTTACATAAAGAATATGGCACTTAATTTCTGAGGGAACACAAGTTTGGTCTGAGTGTCCTGTAGCCTTTTTTCCATTTGTATTAGTCAATTTGGACTGATTATTAATAAGCGCATTTTACATCTTCATAAATATGTTGACATTTGCAGAATTCATACAATAAACCCCTAAAATATTTGCCCTTGTTTATAACTCTACTCTTTAGTCTGACAGATGAATTTTATGGTCTACCAACTGGGTGAGCATTTTCAGTATTTGTGGTCTTTCATAAGATAAAAACTATTGTAAATCAAATGTTTTCCACTTCCACGGTAATCGGGGAGAAGTGAGAAACTGTCATTTTACCAGACAGCAGAAAATACGTCGTTGAATAATAAATAAAACTAACAATCTAGCACTGTGTGATCATATACATAAAAGGACGAGACAGAGCGCAGTCCCAAGCAACTCTTTTATCAATCATCTCTCTCCTAAAAGACTTCCACAGCTTTTTATTCCCAAATAGAAAATAAGCAGTACTTGAGTGTTGATGCCTTTATTCCCATTTTACTGGAAACAAAGAGTATGAACAATTTATCTATCAGTCAAAGTGTTTTATAACCCAAAACAAACGTTTACTCACCAAGAGCTACAAACTGCTTAAACTGAAGATTTTAGAGGGATTTTTAGCAGTAAATAAAGCAATTACTAAGCTCTTCCATTACAGACTATTCGAGGCATGTGAAAGTATGTTTTTGTATAGCCTAAATGAAACGTAGCTTAACCAATGGTTTACAATTCAAATGCCGAAGCTGAAAACCTTTTAGGCAGTCATAAATTATGTGTTTTGCACACTTTCAAAAAGCTTTCAGTAGGTATCATTTGTTTTTTTAAAAGCATGACCACGTTCACATAATCATATTCATTAGCCTGCCGCCTAGAAGGCATTGTGTTTATTTGCAGAATGAACACAGGAGCAAGTTTTCTTTTGTTCTTGAAGTGTAATATAGTCCTTTATTTCAGTATATTTAATTTATTCACAGAATATTAGACTCATTTTACATGACGGGTGCACTTACAATTTAGTAATCATGGGGTAAGCATTGCAGTAACAGACCAAATGATGCCCACTCACAGCCACAAAAGCTGGGGGAAGCATTTAGTGCTTTGCATTTGGGGTTTGATGGGCACGGGATCATTTTACAGGTGTTCAGGGAAAGGAGAAACAGCCTCCTCTCATCTTATTAAAAATAGAGACTTGAAAAATCTCTAATATATTTCTTCAAAACATGGGAACTCAGAAGTAGCCCTAAGAAGGCGAATCCTTCTAGGTTTTGAGTTTAATCTTCTTCCAGCTGGTCTGTTCTATTCTTGGACTGCTCTCGTTCATCGAGAAATCCTCTTCCTGAGCCAAACTCGGCCTCCTCTCACTCGTCCCGTGGCCCCACTCGTGCGCGGCGGGGACCTCCCGGCCAGTTCCCACCTCCTCCTTCCGCCAGTCGGGACCGCACGGTGGGCGCGCACGGCCGGGTCGCCAGCTCCGGCCCGAGCCGCGCACCCGGCAGTCGGAGACGGGACGGCGACGGGTCCGGGCCACGCAGCGGAGCGCCCCGCGGTGCGGCCCTTTCTCTACTCGGCCGAAGGTCCGCTCGTCACCAGACCTGCAAGCGCTGTCGGAGATGTTGGGGACACTGGTGCGTGCAGTCCGCGGGCGCTGCTGGCGGCGCGGGGCGCAGAGCCGCTGGGCGTCCGTGCCGGCTGCGGCGGGCGGGCGGGGCGGGCGCGGGTCCGAGCGGGGCGGCGGCGGGCGGCGGCGTCACGGGCACTCGCAGCCCGCCGCGCAGCAGCCCGGCAGGCACACGCACACGTGCACGCGCCCCCCGCACCCGCCCCCGGCGCGGCCCCGGGCTCGGGGCGGCGGCGGCGGCGGGGGTCGGGGGCGCGCGGGCCGGCGGCGGGCGGGACCGCGGGGCCCCCGCGGGCGGCGGGCGGGCGGCGAGGGCGCTCGGGGGCCGGTGCGCGCGGCGCCCATCCCGGGCTCACGGCGTGCGGCGCGGCCTGTCCCGCAGGTCTGGACGCTCGTGGCCGGCCTCCTGCTGGCGCTGACGCCGGGCCGCGCCGCGGTGAGGGCGGGCAGGCGCCCGGCGCGGCCGCGGGGCTGCGCGGACCGGCCCGAGGAGCTCCTGGAGCAGCTGTACGGGCGGCTGGCGGCCGGCGTGCTCAGCGCCTTCCACCACACGCTGCAGCTGGGCCCGCGCGAGCAGGCGCGCAACGCCAGCTGCCCGGCAGGGGGCAGGCCCGCCGACCGCCGCTTCCGGCCGCCCGCCAACCTGCGCAGCGTCTCGCCCTGGGCGTACAGGTGAGCCAGGCGGGCGGGGCCGAGGGGGGCCGAGGGGGACCGGGTGGGTGGGGCGGGAGCCTGGGGAGGGGCCGGTGGCGAGGGCGAGGGAGGACCTGGTAGAGCTCGGTGAGGAGGGTCGGCTGGGGTGGGGTGAGGTGGAGCCAGGCACGCGGGGCAGATGGGAGAGAAGATCCAGGGCAGGTGGCGCAACTGCTTTGGGAGCTGTGGCCTGTCACTTCCCTGGAAGGAATCCTGCCCTTGTTTACCCTCTCCGCACGCGCGAGGCCGGGTGATCCTTTATTGATGCCTGTGGAGTTGTGCATGGGAGGCGGCGACGATTCAGGGGGTGCAAGTGTGCAGACAGGTCTTGAGAGCCACGCAGGAGGATCTTGAGGTCAAGGCCGGCCTGGGCTATCCTAGGGAGACTCTGTCTCGAAAAACAAAACAAATGGTGGAAAAGCTAGTACAGGATGCATCTTGGAGGATTGGAAAGACCTGGAGAATGGGTGGAATTCTAAAATTTGCCAGGTCAGGAGGTGATTCCAGAAGGAAGGAGGGGCACACCAAAGGGAGAGCTGGCAAATGTTGGGAGCATGCAGCGAGTGTGGCTCGGGTGTCCTGCGCTCTGGGGATGGCTCCCAGTCTGACAGAAGGCAGGAGCAGCCCCAGTATGAGGGCGATCAGTGGAGGGCGAGGCTGGCTGGTGCAGAAGGAAGAGCTGGCAGCTCTTGTAGAGACCCTCTGGCCTGAGAGGGGTTTGCGTGTGCTGGGGATGCAGGAGCAGGAGAAGGGGCTGGATGGGGCCTTGTGAGCAAGTAGGCTCAAGGCACAGACTCGCGGATCAGGATCCCCACCTCGGGGGGCTGAACGCAGGGACCTCACGTGCTACCACTGAGCAGCAGTCTTAGCCTGGTAGGTTTTAATCAGGGAAGCCATCCCAGTTGCTTCATTTTCAGGGAAAGATGGTTGGTTCGCTTTCCATTGCTGTAACAAATAATCTGAGGTGATCAATGTATGGAAGGGGAAAGGTTTGTCGGACTCACAGTTTTTGAGGTTGCAATGCATGACTGTGCAGACCCATTGCTTTTAGGCCCCTGCTGGGGTTGCTGGGTGGCAACTGTAGGGAGCATGTAGCAGAGCAGAAACACTCACTTTATGCCTGGGAAGCAAAAGAGAAAGAAAAAGGGAGAGAAGAAGAGACTCCTGAACCAGTGTGTCTCAGCGAGGGCCCAGCTCCTAATGACCTAAAGACTTCCCAGAAGGCTCTGCCAAGCCTTTGCCACATGGACCCTAGGGGACACTTAAGATCCAAACGGTAGCAGCCAGTGTCCCAGGGACCAATGAAGGGGACATGGGACAGACATACTGCTATGCTTTCAACAGAGGCAGTGAGAGTCCCAACTCAGGCAGTGGCAGGAAGAAGGAGAGTCCAGGGTCTAAGTGAGAGAGACTAACTAAAGAAGGAAAATCCCTGGGTTTCAGGGGTGATTGATTCAGTGTAGGAGTGAGGAAGAAGGACGGCTCCAATATGTGTCCTGGGTCAAGGCTTCAGTCCACAGAAAATGTGACAGTTTACCTAAAACACACCTGGCTTCCCCCTGCACCTCCACCTGCTAATCAAGGGAAGAGGGTTTACTTCGGGCCTGGGAAGCTAACATTCCGGCGTCCCTCCACCTGGCTACTGTGCAGGAGACAAAGTCCTCGGAGCCCCCATCCCTTCTGCCTCAGCCCATCCTTTGTCTGCCACTTCCAGGGCACCACCTTGGACCATTTGTTCTAGTGGCTTCATTGTCTTGCTTTTCCTGTCTCTTCCCACCATTCCCAAGACCCATCAGAGTGGGCTGGCAAGTTCTCCTTCTCTCTCCAAGCTGTGGTTATGGTTATGCCTTTGATACATTAAACATGTTTAAGGGGAGATCTTGCCAGGTGACAGCCCGGCTTCCATCTCTGCATGGAAGCTGCTGCCTCTGCATCCCTCTAACCAATCCCAGGAGTCTCCCCAAAGTGGATGCCGGGCTGGGCTCAAGGGCCTGTGCGGTGGGTGTCAGGTCCTCTCCCATGTTTCTGGCCTGGATTGTTGGTGGTATGAAGAGCAGGTGTTTTAGGAGGAAGCAAGCAGTTTAGTACTGGGCCTGTTCAGTTTCACGTACTCGAGGGGTGTGCGGGTCACAGTTGGTGTGGATGTGGGTACAGGAGATTAGGAGCTTAGGAGTGAGAGCAGGGCTGGAGGGCAAAGCAGGAGTTTGCAGCCCCGGCGTTCTGCTCGTAGTAAGTTAGACTGTGCAGCCCTGGCTACAGGCTGACTGCCCAGGCTGGCCAAGTGTAAAAGTGGCAAAGGAGGAGGGGGTTGTAGGCGAGGTCACCTACAGGCTCAAGCAGCCCTGCTGAGGCTGCCCAGATTTGACGTGCATAGAACCTCAGGGCTGGGTGGTCCCGGGAGCAGAAGCAACAGCCACATCAGGCGGCATCATGTGCAGCCTCTGTCGCATTGTTTAGCCACAGCGGTGAGACTGCCCCGTGTGACAGAAGGGGCCTTCCTTTGCTGCCAGGAGTTCGCCTATCTGCACCCTCCCACATTACCTCTCTCCACCTCTGGAGTTAATCAGAGGACAAGAAAAAGTGAGTCCCTTGAACCCTTCTGCACCAGGAGTTGGAAAGTTACAGGCCTGGCTTCTTAGTGGAGTGTCCAAGGGCCTGGTGGCCTGAGTAGATGAGGCTCCCCTGCAGGCCGATAAGCTAGGCTCAGAGTCACGCGCTCTCCACCTGCGTACAGGTTCTACTTCCACAGATTCAACCCACTGCAGGTCGAATATAGGCGAAAAAGATTGCATCCACGCTGAACGTATACGGACCTTTTTCTTATCATTTTTCTCAAATCACAATTACATGGCATTTATACTACATTAGGTATCATAAGTAATTTGATTTAACTATGCAGGTGATTTAAGTACACAGAAGGAGCTGGGTGTTGTGGCACACACCTGTAATCCCAGCACTTGGAGGCCAAGGCAGGGGGATCACCATGGGTTCAAGGCCAGCCTGAACTGCATAGTGAGACCCTGTCTCAAAAAAAAAAAAAGTACAGAGAAAGATATGTGTAAGTTCTACAAATACCACATCATTCTGAAGAAGGGACTTGAGCATCTAGAGAATTTGGTATCCTTGAGGGTCCCCTGTGGATAATGAAGAACAAGATAATGATTTTTTGCAGGTAAAACAATCAGAGAGAATACAAAGATGGCTAGGAAAACAGACTGCAGGTCAGAAATACCAATAGGCACAGGACAGGGTGCTTCAGGTAGGTAAGATGTGTTATGGTGTGTGTGTCTAGATGTCCCCCAAAGCCTCACGCAGTCAGAGGTGGCTGAGTCTAGAGTATGTGATTAATGCGTGGTGCACCGCTAGGATTCAGGGTGTATGATTACTAAAATCAGCCCCCCGATGGGTTTGGCGTTGCCCTAATCCTGGTAGCCTAGATAGAATATAAAAGGGGCAGAAAGAAGCTGTTAAGGTAAATTACTTTGCCACCTTCTGCCTGCCATGCACTGTCTCTGCGGTGCCCTTTGCCAGGCCACCCTGCCTGGACCCAGCTGACTGTGGACTGAAACCTCTACAGCCTGCGAGCTAAACAACCTTTCCTCCTTTATCTTCGAGTATTGAGTATTTTGTCTCAGCAACGAGAAAAGTAACTGAGACAGATGGGTGTTAAAATAGACACTTGAAGTATCAGGAGGCTTTCTGTGTCTTTGTGGGGGAGGTGCGTCACAGGGTTGGGACAGCAGGGTTGCCCGCTGGGCGCAACACAAGTGGCTCTCTGCTGTGTGAAGAGAAATTCCAGATGATCCAGAGATTTAAATGGAAAGGGTAAAACCCCAAAGATGGAGAAAAACATGCGTAATTTATAATCTTGGAATGGAGCAGGCCTACCTAGCAGCTCACAGTCCCCAGACATCATAAAAGAAGAGATGGGGAAAGGCAATTGCAGAATCATACACCATTTCCTCTTGGCAAAATAAGACAAGGGCAAACCGGGGGCAAAAAGTATTTGCAACCCATTTCCCAGAAGGCTTATTTCCTGTGGAACTCTTATACACCAATAAGAAAAAGGCCAATGATGTCATGGGAGGATGGAAAATCTCATGGCTCAGGTGCTGCTGGACACATCCACAACTGATCACCACAGGCCCAGTAAGTGAAACGCTGTCAAAAACACACTGGGGCCGGCCATGGTGGCACATGCCTGTAACCCCAGCTCTTGGAAGGCTGAGACAGAAGGATCGCTGTGAATTCGAGGCCAGCCTGGGCTACACAGTGAGTTCAAGGCCAGCCTAAATCACATAGTGAGACCCTGTCTCAAAAACAACAAAACGAAACAAGAAAACATACTGGGCAGCACTGTTTTTTTCAACCATCAGGCTACTTTGGCAAGAGTATATGGAAGGAGGAAGAAGGCATTCTTATACAGTCAAGGGGTGTGAACTGGCACAACTTTTATAAAACATTAATTTTTTTTCGAAGTAGGGTTTCAGTCTTTTACCCCACTGGCTTTGAACTCCTGGGCTCAAGTGATCCTCCTGCCTCAGCCTCCTAAGTATATGGGACTATGGGTGTATGCCACCACACCTGGTTTATTATCAAATTTATAACTCGTATATCCTTTGGCCCAGTGATTCTTATCTGTATTTCCCTACAGACCCCTATGTCCAGGTACCAAATTATAGGGGCATAAAGGTATGAGTTCATTGCTTTAATAGTACAGTGTTGGAAGCCGTCTAAATATCTTGCAGCCGGTTACAAAGAAGGATGCGCAACGGTTACAAAGAAGGATGTAGCAGCTCTAAAGTGCCCGAGTACATCAGTCAGCCACTGTGCCCTGCTAAAGACATTTTTGTTTTTAAACTGAGAGCAGAAAGGGAAATTCCCCTACTCTGAGGGAAAAGCAGATACTGAAAACGTGAAGCTGCAGCACAGCTTTAGCCTGGGATGTACCGAGAACCTCGGTGGGGCCAGAACTCTGTGCCCGCGAAGGCTGCAGGGTGACCGAAGGGGCGCATGGGCGCAGCGCTGGGATGTCGGAGCCTTGTGGCTAGGTGAAGGGATCGTCTGCAGGCGACGCCCCTGAGATAGTGGAGCTGATCGCACGTGAGTCTGTGAGTCCACTGATCCCACGGAGCCAGCGCTCCTCCCCGGTGTGCTGCCAGGAAAACAGCATTCAACTCCCAGAATATAAAAATATTTTCTCATTTACTTTGTGGTATAACATTTGTTTCTCCTTTGCTTGAAAAACAAAAGTGCTGAAAATAAAATCCATCTTACCGCTCAGTAAGTTTTTTTAAGCCAAATTAATATATTAAGAAATAAATTGCAAGGACACCAAAGTTATTAAGGTTTAAAGACACATCACCCACGTGTGGGGGAGTCCAAAGGTAAACACTTGCTGGTACACTCAGTAATTTTAAATTGTTTACATTTTTCAATTTTGAGTAGTAGTCTAAAGATAACTTTTCTCCAGGATGTGAAGAATGCACAGTAATTTATTTTTAGGCTTTATTTGTTTGTCTTTTCATCCAGGAAATCCAAGACACTACACCTAAGTTTGTTTTGCAGTAAGCAGCTCTGTGGATCGCAGTAACAAGAGGAAAGTAAATGGAAAGAAAAACTGAGAAACAGGACAGGGAAGATGGGGATGGGGAGTTTGAGTGACTTAAAATAGCCACCTGGGCCCTGGGGAATTGGAGCAGGCCTCCCAGCACAGCGGGGCAGGCACAGTGAGGCACCCAGGCAGGGTAAGCCTGCAGACGGCTGGTGACCAGCGCAGCTGCCCGACGGAAGTAGATGTCTGCCTGGGGAGATCCCCAGTCACCAGGACCTCGGGAAGAGGGGAGGTCAAAAGAAAAGAAGTCCCTTTCAGTGACTTGGCCTGAAAAGCCCAGAGACAGAAATGAGTAACAGTCCAGACTGGAAGTCAGTTCGACATCCAGCATTAAGCAAGTGGAATAGTTGGATGAAGTACTACAGAGCTGTGAAAAAGGAGCTGCTTTCCATGTGCCCGAGAATATCTTCTACTCGGTCAGCGTACCTGTGCACCTCAGTGCAGCTTCGGGGACCTTCAGGCCAGCGAGATCCCCTACCTCAGAGTGAGCCTCATGCTCTGAGAAGCCCATCGCCCAGTGCGCATCGCTGCTGCATTTTAGCAGCGTCGCAGTGTTAGTCAGAAAGGCTAGATTTATGAAAAGGATGTTTTGCTTACTTCTCCTCTAACCCCTACGTTTAACTAAGTCAAATATCCTGTGTCCCATGTAAGCTTTCCACTAATCATTCCATTTTATCAGTGTAGAAACCTATTTACTCATCAAATATTGACTGAGGGCCGTGCAGGGAGAGCTGCCAGCCTGAGCTTCCCCTGCAATCACGGGCTCAGTTTACCTCACTTTCTCTTGACCAAATCGTCAGAGGAATAGAACATAGAGAAAGAAAAGTTAGGAGTGTAATCATCCATGCCCTGCCTTCTTTATCTGGCATTTTATTTTCTGAGAGTCCAGTTTCCTGACATCAAACTAAGTCCAAAAATGTTAAACAAAAAATTCCAGAAGTAGTTCATAGTTTTAAAGTGCGTGCCATTCTGAAGAAGTAGTTCATAGTTTTAAAGTGCGTGCCATTCTGAATGGAGTGGTGAGATTGTGCACCGTCCTGCTATGTCCTGCCTGGGGTGGCCTGACCCCTGTTCCACTGTGTCTGCTCCACGTGTACCACCCTCTCCTTGAGCCAGCCGCACCTGTGTCCAGAGGCCCTTTTGTGTGGCTCAGCCTGATGCCACACACTGACAGTGTCACCGCCTCACTCTGGCTTGTCATGTGGGCACTCTGTCCTCGCACACCACCACAAGAAGGGTGAGCACGGTGCAGTGAGATGTTTTGAGAGAGGCCACATTCACATACCCTATTCATGTTTTAATTTCTTGGGTGCCTAATTGATAAGCTTGATAATATGTGTTATGTATAGGAAGAGCATAGTATAAATAAGGTCCGGGGTTATCTGCATTTTCAGACATCTACTGGGGAACCTCAAAAGTGACCCTGTGGATAAGGGGGGACAAGTGCACAACGTCGGAGAAAATTATCTTCACTGCAACCATTATCCTTTAAAAAATATTCCTGTTGATCTTTTTTTAATGCACCCACCCCCTTTATGTGCTTTCACATCCAGGTGCCAATGCTGAGAACAAAGGGTCCTCAAAGACCGAGAAGCCCCAGGGTTGCGCGCCCCTCGTGGGGCAGCGGAGCTCTGTCGCTCCCTGGTTTGCACAGTCATTGGCGGCGGCCCCTGTGGCCGACAGGGGGCAGCACCATGCCAGCATCCCAGCCGGCCCGGCTGCCCTGTGCCAGCCCAGCCCTGTGATCTGTGGAATTGGGGGCGTGGGTCCTTTACTTTTTTTTTTTAAGTAATGTTTTTCCTTAGTAAATTCACGGTTTCCTGGGTCCTTGCTTCCCAGATATGGGTCATTCTGTGACAAACTAACCTTTCTGTCTTCAAGGAAAATCTGTATTTCTCTGATAATATAGTTGTGTGTTGTATCTGATGTATGCGTGCTAGCCATATTAGCAAAAGCACTGTGTCCTTTCTGCGCCGTCTTATAATGATGATACTTTGTTAAGAAAAAAAGGGGAATTAGAGAAAGTAATGGAAGAGAGCACAGGACCGACGGTGGGCTGGCCTGCTGGATCCAGGCCAGACACGGGGCCGGGTGTTGCTTATCTCCATCCGCAGCGTGGAAAGGAGACGTGCAGAATGTAACGTAGCTTACATAAATAGTGCCGGTGTTTCCCCCTCAAAAAAATTTTTATGGATACCTGACCTTGAATCAGCTGAAGTATGGCAGACTTTACCCCCCTGTGGGCTTCTCAAAATACAGCTGGCTCTACTGCACCTATCACTGTTTCAAAGAGTAAAAATAAGAGCATTGTCATGGAGCATTGTCATGGGACTATCATTTTGCTTTGATGGTCACCCCTCCGGGGCTGGGCTGTACTAGGATCTGGAGAACCGCCAGGGGGATGACAATATTTCATTCCCTGGGCACCTCTGTCAGCATGCCTCACCTGAATAAAATGCGTATGCCCTTCATGCCAACAGAAGGATTTGGGCAAATGCAGGAAGTTCCCCGCATGCCACAAGGTGACATTCCTCATGGTGTCTGTCTTCCAGAGAGGACACATGAAAAGCGTGAAGGACGTTGCTCCCTAAGCTATGAAGTGGTCAAACAGAAAATCCCAGCCACTCTTCCAGAATTAAAGAGAAAGGCCGGGCTACCGTGGTGCTGACGTCCCTCCCTGCTGACCGGTGTGGGGCAGCTGTCGCACTGGGGGCCAGGTGACTCCTCCCTTGTGCACACAAA